>JAFVLL020026760.1:0-11684 GCA_021397915.2 Tor tambroides
TATATATATATATATATATATATATATATATATATACACACACACACACAACATATTTAATCTATTTTCTTGGCTGGGCAAGAGCTGCACAGAATACCTCCTCCAAGGATCAGCAGAGATATAGAGAGAAGCCCCGAGCTCCCTCCTTTGGGCATCTGTGAGAAGGGGATTGTAGAAATCCCCAATGATGGTGTTAGCTGACCAACAGACAGGAACCAGGACCAAAACTCCAGCAACAATGAAGATCACACCACTGCGATAGCCACCTTTGCCTTGGTGTTGACAAAGTTGGTGCATTTTCCACCAGCAATCCTCAGGACGATCGCAAAGAGGCAGAGGATGATGGAGATGACCACAAGCGCCTGAGCGGCCTGCAGGTCCTGAGGTAAAGCCTGTGCTCTGGACCACACAATTCATCCACAAGCCCTCCCAGACGATCTGTGCCGTCACGATATTGGCTCCAATGAACGCAGTCATCCTCCACATGGGAAGGGCACAACTCAGAATAGCTCCCAAGAAGCCAATAATGGCCAGGGACAGGCCTAGGGTCTGTCGAGACATAGACACCATTTTTCTCTCCTTTGCTCAGCTTCGCTGACTTGGAAGTAAGTGTTTGCGCCTCTACCAATCGTATCGTAATGACTTCCGTTCATAGCCGTCAGAGTTTCAAGATTTTCTCAGAAGGGAGGAAAGCAAGTCAGATAGACCTGAAACCATGCAAAGGTGAATTTTCAAGCCTGACCAGACTCCTCAGCAAGGAATGTTGATAAAAGAGAAACCCTGAGGCGCCCCAGCCGATGTAAATGGATGCCCCAAGCTCCCTCTTTTGGGTCTCGATTGTGAGAACACTCTGGAAATCTGAGATGGTGTAAGCTGAGGACCAGCAGACGGGAATAAGACAGACGACTCCAGCTGCAATGCACAGGATGCCACCCACGATCAGCACTTTAGCCACGGAGGACTCTTTCTTCAGACAGCTGCTGCATTGGCCTCCAACAAACGTCAAGAGCATCCCAATGAAGCTGATCAATATTGCGATTGCAAATCCTGGGTCAGTCGCATGATTGAGTCTTGGACTTTACACTGCATATGTCTCATGTTCTGCATCACACAGTTTATCAGACTTCCTTCAAGTGCCTTTAAAGAACCTGGGCCATTAATCATTATACAACATGCCACTGGTGTTTAACAAGATTTGAAATTCTGTCAGTATTTGAAAGAGGTGAAATGCTGAAAAAATATACATTATTCAGTACGCATGATTTATGTTACCAGATGCAGAAAATAAATAGATCATAAGAACATATTTCTTTTTCGAAACAGTGAGTTTTTGGAATGATTAGGCTTTAGAATGCTACAGTGCAAGACTTCAAAGGACTTTAACAGAATATTTATGGGCCTATTAATCATTACACAGCATGCTTTGCGTTTCCATCACTGTAATTAGAATCTCACTTGTAATATGCAGTTGAGTACTACTGAGTATTGACATAGAAATTCCAGTTAATGTGGAACATGTCATATAAACATACTGTACAGTATATAAAAAAGGGTAATGCTCATATGCTAAATAAAGCCAAGAGAGAAATATTCTGATGTTTTGATTAGTAGAGATCAGATTTTGCCATAACATTTAAACCATGTGTCTTTCTTTCTTTTTGTTTGTTTGTTTGTTTATTTATTTGTTTGTTGAATAATATTAGAAGTGTACTGCCCAAAAGTTTTTAAACATGTATGAACTTTTGATATATGCTTTAATTAATACCGTACATCACAGTCGGAGGACTTGGGATACTTTGTTGTTTTATTGATGGCAGTGTTTTAAAAATACATAATACACAAGATAAATTAGAGAATATAAAAAAGGTATTATTGTACACCAGTGCTGGGTAGTAACTGATTACATGTAATATGGGTTACATAATCAGATTCCAAAAATTAAGTACATGTAAAGATTAAATTACATACATTACATCAGACTACAGTTACTTTTTATCGATAACGTGATTACATATTATTCACACAACACCAATTAATTATTTACAATTTATTGATTCTCCCTTACTCTACTTTTTCATCTTTTAAATGTTCCTTTCTAAAATAACCTATCACTTATATAAAGTTAGAATCTAAAATACAGAAATACATTGCAGTTTTGTGGACATTCACACAAAGACCAGTCACTAGTCATGTGGATATAATTACACAGAAAACTGAGAGAAAGAAAAGCACTTGGGTCAAAAGTAATTTAAAAGTAAAAAGAAAGTAGTCAGACTATAATACCTAAAATGTGTAATGTAATGAATTACACCACAAATTTTTTTTCAAGCAATTTTGAATCAGTGGATTACAATTTTTAATTAATTTACCCAGCACTGTTGTACACATTTTAAATAAATAATCAATCTATTTAGAATTCTACTCTAAAATCTGTAATATATACATTACTCTTTTGTCTTAACCTGCATTGCACTGAAGCAATACACTTTTTCACTTTTTCAAGCTATCTCAGAGATCTGATGTTTCTAGTGCTTCGCTCTACTGTTTGAACTACTGGATTGCCAACATAAAAAAAATAAAAAAATAAATAATACATGCAGAGGAATAAATATCACAACATTTAATCTCTATTTAGAAGATATGTATACACAATTCTTTGTAACTGTGAAGAGGAAGGATGAAAATGTCACGCGATTACAAGTAAAAAAATATCTCAAGTAATTCTACAGATGAATTTCTGACATAAAGTGATGAATTAGATCAATCAGTCACTTGAATGTGCGTTTTAAGGCCAGTCATATTGGTTCTGCATCTCAGACAAACTCTCTTGGAGCAGAATTGGACCTCACAGCAGAGAACTTGGGGTTGTAGATGCGTTCTGGCTTTGGCGGGCAGTTCCAGCAAAGTATTCCTCCTCCCAGTAAAAGCAAGCCAGCAGATCCCCAGCCAACATACAGAGCTGCGCCCAACTCCCTTCGCTGGGCCTCCACCATCATCGGGTTATAGAAGTTCTGTATGGTTGTGTGTGCTGCCCACGACACTGGGATCAGACAGAGAATACCAGAGATAATTAGGAGAATGCCTGCAACGATGCACGCCTTTGCTTTGGACCCTTGGTCCTCAATGCAATTGGTGCATTTCCCACCAGCCAGAGAAATTACGATCCCAAAGAGTCCAGTTAAAATGGAGATGATGATCATTGCCCGGCCAGCTTGAAGATCAGAACTGAGTGCCAGCATGGAGTCGTAGACTTTACACTGCATTTGTCCAGTGCTCTGCACTACACAGTTCATCCACATGCCCTCCCAGATGATCTGTGCCGTGACGATGTTGGCCCCGACGAATGCAGACACCTTCCACTGGGGTAAAGCACAAATGATAATGACCCCCAGCCAACCCAGCATGGCTGTGGATATGCCCAAAATCTGGAGTCCTTGGGAGGCCATTTTAAACCACAGCCTTTACAGTATTAAAGTAGCCAAAAGTGTGCAAACCAGAGACTTTTGCTATTTATAGGAAAGGCTGGAAAAGGTGGAGTTTGGTGTTCCTGAGGTGATGATTTCTACGCAGAGCCCCTATGATTGCACATTTACACTATAAACACAAAACTAATGGCTTTCAAAGGTACAGCAACACTTCAAGGTCCTTCAAGGTCAGTTAACAAATAGCTTTTCTAAATGACCTTGCTCTGACATACAAGGCACTGTGAAAAGATGTGGTCTGTAGATGGGTGATTATGTTTGGAAATATTTAATTTATGCTATCTTCACATTTTTATGAGATGATAAGTGCAGAAAAGCATAAAACACATTAAGAAATTGTCTCATCTATTTTGAAACCACACAAAAGGATCATTAAAATCTTTTTACTGATCAGTTATGATCTATAATAACTAGGGAGAGCTTTCTGTTAGTGTTTCCATTCATCTCATTGGTGGTTGCTCTCATACTTTGCCCAGAAGTATGTGACCTGGAGGCAGCCATCTTTACTTCACAGGCACACAATTGCAAGAACATTTGTTACAGTAGATAAATGGGGGAAAAAAAAGTCTATTTCATAAGTCCTTCCTAAATAGTCTGTCACTGATATAAAATATTGACAATAATATGAAATGCTATAATTATAAATTTATTTGTTATTTGTTAATATATGTTGCATTGCTTGGATTTTCTAGGGAAACATAATGGTGAATCATAATTATTCATCAACGCATCAAAATAATTGTACAATTATTTTGATTGATGTGTTGAAACAATCATTTAGATTTTTTTTCTTATCTGTTCCATGTTAGATACAGGGGACTGGGGCTAGTTGTCACAACTTTACTGCAGTTACCTCTCAGGGTATTTATTTATTTATTTGTTTGTTTGTTTGTGTAGACACATAGATTAATGGCTACAAAACTCTACTGGACATTTTCAAAATTTATTCCCAGGCAAAAACATATTTTAAAACTCTTCAAAGTTCACTGCAGTAAAAAAAACAAACAAACAACAACAACAAAACATCTAAAATGTGATAAACGAAGAAAATAGGAACATTTATATTTGAGCCAGATTGCTGCCATCTGGTGAAAAAAAGAAAAATAACATGACTTCATGTTCAAGTAAAAATCATGTAATGACAATAATGACCAGTAGATGCTGAAGTAAACTATGCATACACCTACAGAACATGAATTCAAGATTTGATACTAAGAACATATGGATATTTATGTAGACATTATTTAACTATTATTTGACAAAGTTTGAAAAAAGAAGAAATATATGAATGAATGAATGAATGAATGAATATTTTTCCCAAATAATTTTGAAGTATATTTTTTCAAGAATGCTTACAGTCATACACCACTCACTTCACTCTTATTCTGAGTGTGGGTGTGTGTGAATCTTTTGCACTCCTCATGAGGTTAGCAATTCCCATGAAGAGTTGTTAGACCTTCCAGATTACTTGTTTATCAGATAATTATCAGGAGCCCAACTGTCTTTCTAAACAAAGAGATTACAAACTTTACTGTGTTTGCTAGATCCTGTTTTTTATTTCAAATAATTCATATGCAATCTATTTTTATCTATGTGTAATGAAGCACAAGAACCAATAATATGTTTGTAAAGATTTTTTTTTATTGAAATGCATATAGTTGAAATGTTTTGTAGCATAGCACAAATATCTGTCACAAAGCACAACATGATTACATTTACATTTTGTATTAATCCTTAACACTTTAAGCATATCTGAAAAGGGAATCCACAGTGTGTGAATCCAGCTGGAAAAAAAAAGAAAGAAAGATGTATTTACAGTTCCCATACAATTTTTGGCAGTACTTTTCTGTTCAGCGCCGTGACCTGAATCTTTCTTCGTATTTCACCATTACTATCAAATATAGGAAGCTGACAGCTAATTCAACCAGTGAAAAAAACATTCACATACATAGTCAACTGTAACACAACAGGTCAAAAAATGACCAATGTACACAAATTAAAGTCACTATCCGCAGTCCTCCTTGGTTCCTTTTCATACATAGCCTTTGTTTCCTCCAGGTCGAGCAGTGTACTTAGTAGCGTACTGATCTTTAGGAGGGCAGTTTGCACAAAGCAACGACCCGCCAATAATCAACAGCGCCGAGGCAGCCCATCCAATAAACAACGAAGCTCCCAACTCTCTCTTCTGTGCGCTGATGGTCATAGGGTTGTAGAAGTCCCTTATAATTGTATTGGCCGTCCAGCAGACGGGAATCAAACACAGAACTCCAGCCACGATGAAGATGGCTCCTGAAATGATGCCAACTTTGGCTTTGGCGCTCTCATCCTCGATGCAGTTGGTGCATTTCCCTCCAGCAGCTGCTAACAGGATGCCAACAACACCCACCAGGATGGAGATGACGATCAGGGCACGAGCCGCCTGTAGATCTGAGCTGAGAGCCAGCATGGAGTCATAGACCTTACACTGCATCTGTCCAGTGCTCTGCACCACACAGCTCATCCAGATCCCCTCCCAGGTTGTTTGCGCAGTGACTATATTCTGTCCAATGAAAGCCGTGACAAGCCACATAGGGAGAGCGCAAACCACGATTACACCAATCCAGCCGACGATGGCCAGGGCTATGCCCAGCATCTGCAACCCTGCTGATACCATACTAGTGTTGTTGAGGTAAAAGAACAGTCTTCGGTCTCTAGAGCTGCTTTTGTGAACATGGGAGTAAAGCGGGCTCTTTTATGCAAGGTGAAACAAGGAGGGGCCGCACAAATCACTCTCAGGTGCACCGTCACTATGATTTGCCCCCAGGCTGTGCTGTCATCAATCAGTCAAGAGCCCTAGCTCTAATTGCATTAGGGTGGATTTATTTTTGCTGAACGGGACATCTTATGAATCACAATTTCATAGTTATTCATAGTTTTTGTGGAAAATATCATTAGCGTGACTCATGGTTCAATGTTAAAAAAAAATCCCTAAGAAAAACATAGCATAGGAGTACATTTGAAGTGGATCAAAGAAGTTCATCAAAGTTGTCCTAAGAAAAGAACGGGTATTGTTTTTGCTTTAGGAAAACTTCTGAAGAAAGGTTTTGATCCATTTCAAATGTTGACTATTGTAGAAGCAAGGCAGACATTATGCATAATATTATACTGAAAATGGGCATCCCAAGGCACGTGAATGGTTTTGAAAGATGAAGCAACATAATAAAATCTGGGCAATACTTTAAAAAATAAAATACAATAAAGATAAATAAAAAATAAGGATTTACCCTCTAATACACACACCCAAAAGACAATGAATATTGATTCACTGTCTTTTCTCTTTTTGCTAATTGCAGATTTGCTTTAGCTTAGGAGGAGGATTTTAAATAATGCGCTTCATCTCTACTTAGAGATAATTACGTGACAATTGTACGGTTTTAATTATAGGTTTTACTAAATTAGTCATTTCGAGCAAAGCATATCACATGCCACCCTCTCGCTAATACTTCTCTAACACATTCATTTTTTACTCTTACAAAAAGACTTCAACATTGAAAGCAGTTGCTGGAATAAGACTGTAAACTTCCTTTCTTTTCATATTTCATGTTTTTCTAAACAGAAGCATTTCTAAAGACAAACGAGAAAAAAAACATGCAGTTGCTGACCTGGTTTCCAATGTCCAGAGAAAGAGAGAGAGGTGCAATCTTTCCTAAAGCCACTGCAGCACTATATAGTTATAAAGAACTAAAAAGTGTTCACTGTCCAAGGGTTTGCAGACATTTAGAGGCACATGGTGGAGGGATGAAAGTCAATCCCAGGTGTTTGCTGTGTAGAAAATAGAAAAAAGAGGGAAAGAGTAAGGGATACTGATTGTTTCATAAATGAATGAAGGCTCTGTTTGGTGGCCAGAAGGACAATAATGGCTCTATTTTACACGGCAGCTCATTAAAATCCCCTTGGCCAGGAGAAAGAGGATACGGTTCCTCACACACGTACACAGGTAAGGAATGTCTGCAATTAAGGATTCGAGGAAAGATGGTTTGCCAAAGATTACCTTCTCAGAGGGGTTGTTTTGAATTCCTTAAAAGCATATCTGAGGCTCTAGTAGAATCCAGCATTTCAATACAAACATGGGATGGGATTCATTAAATTTAAAGACAAAGACAACTACTTTAAAACTGACATAAGATTACATACAGTAGTCATAATCACATGACCATAATGTAGGTAATATAGTGAATCATACTTTGTTCAAACATTCAAGCGCACCCTTAGATAATTTAATTGGGTTTGGCCTAACATGTGTATCTGAACACATGAGTTAGAAGTTTCTACATGCTTAAGGCTTTCAAACTCGGTGAGTCTTTTCTAAAAAACAAAAACATGTAAAGGTTTAGTTACGTGGCGAACTGGCTGGTCTAGTTCTTAGGAAAATGAGTACATGGGAAATATTACACATGGAAAGATGTGAAATGTGACACAAATATGAACAGCTCATACACTATGAGTTTTATAATATCATTAGAAGAAAATAAAAAGTCAGCCTTTGACTCTTTGGTCAGAATGTAATTAAAATAAAAACAAAACAATGATGTCTTGCGATAAGAAGCAAATACACAGACATGTACGCTTCTGCTTCCAGCAGTGAGTCATTTGTCCCACACTCTGTTGACTCCTTTGTAATTACTAATGAAACTGTTAATAGATTTCTTCCCCAGGGGTGAGGCAGTATGCGTGATGTCAGGGAGTTTCGCCCCTGGGCTGTTGGGATGGTAGACTGAGTTTCTATGGATGACCAACACTGAGATAGCGATCTAGAAGAATGAAAAGACTGACGACTCAACAGTGCTTTCTAATGATCAAGCATGACCGCACAAAACTTGAGAGCACTTGATGCTTGACCCGGCCAGCTAATTACAGACTGCTGAGTTTCTAAACAATTAACATATAAGAGGAGGAAAAAGAACAGAGGGCTACACATCAGAAAACAAAAGCTTAGATTTTTCTTAGATAAGAAGACTTTAGGAAGTGAATCTTCTTCACTTTATGAAGGTATTTGTATTTAAAAAAATAAATCTAAAAAACAGAATAGTTTAAATTCCAATAAAGAAGAAAAAATAATAATTAATGGACAAGTTTGATAAAATGCAAAGGTGGTAAAAGGAAAATCAATAAATTAATCATTTGTGACCCAGGACCACAAAATCAGTCTTAAGTGTCAATTTTGTAAAATTGAGATTTATACATCATCTAAAAGCTGAATAAATACGCTTTCCATTGATGTATGGTTTGTTAGGATCAGACAAAATTTGGCCGAGATACAACTATTTGAAAATCTGAAATCTGAGGGTGGAAAAAAATCAAAATATTGAGAAAATCGCCTTTAAAGTTGTCCAAAGTTCTTAGCAATGTATATTACTAATCAAAAATTAAGTTTTGATATATTTATGGTAAGAAATTTACAAAATATCTTCATGGAACATGATCTTTACTTAATATTCTAATGATTTTTGGCATAAAAGGAAAATCTATAATTTTGACCCGTACAATGTATTTTTGGCTATTGCTACAAATATACCCCAGCGACTTAAGACTGGTTTTGTGGTCCAGGGTCACATTTAAGTGTAATTATATGTATTTTTTTCTGTAAAATATTTTCCCGTAACAGAATTACTTTGAGACAAGTTTAGTCAAGCTTTTAGCTATAGCTATACTAAACCTACTTTGTAAAATATAGTTCAGTATCCTGTTAATTATATCAGATACATCTTTGGGAGTCCTATATAGCACACAATATGGTTTACAGAAGTTGAAACACTGGTCTTAGGAAATGACAGGAAGACAAGTGTTGTCCTTAGATGAAAATATGTGATTCTGCCTACATTTCTGTAAAATGTGAAATACGTTGTTCCGTTTACATTTCGTGGCACTTTTCTGGTGACGCGTCCATATTATGCGCTATAGCCTAAACAATATCCAGTTTCATTAATAAAAAAAAAAATGTACCTGTGGGTATATTTTTGCAAAATGATATTGCTTGTAGCACGTTTCATGAGTTCAGTTTTCTCCGAAACGTGAAACGTGACATTTTATTATGTTGGCTGGTTGTTATATGTATCAGTTTGGAAATGAAATGTCCGGTGAGTGGCACCAAAAGGTTACAGTAATAGCCTACTCTATTGTGTCTCAAATTATACATATTAACCTACTGTAAACCGATAGTGGTAACAAAAACAAAGCCAATAAAACTGCTTAACCAATCATACCATTTTAGCTGATCTCAGATGAAAATAAACAAATTTTAATTTCAAAATTAATTTCGAAAAAAAATCACAAGATTATGCAAATCAATATGGCTACAGTAGCTATACTGAAAAAACAAACAAAAAAAAAAAACAGAAATCCTAATACTGAGCAAAAATACTGATGCACCTGTTTTCCCTCCCAGATCATGAGAAAATATGCTGGAACTGGTTCACACTCCCACATCAAGTCTCAACATGCTGCACTTAAAGGCAGGTTGTATAATATTGTAAACATAACAACCTGGAGAGAAAAAACAAAACAAAACAAACCTTGTCAAAATGTCAATCTTATGTCACTTGTTTATTTTTCATTTTTTAGTTTTTTATAACAGGCTGTGACAGGCATACAGTCAGGTTCTAAAGGCCAATGCTCACCTGATAAATTCTTCTGTTGGTGCTTAAGAAAACATTCCCACATTTTACATTACACACTACTTTCATGTCTCTGCTCTTTTGACACTCACCTGTTCTTGAAAGTTGTACAGAGTTGTACAAGTGTGTATTGTAGTTTTGTTTTAATTTTAAAATGCTTGTGTGTGTGTGTTTTCCAGTGTTGGGCAAGCTACTTGGAAAATGCAGTGAGCTAAGCTAACAGTTACTCTTCTTTAAATGAAGCTTCACTACACTAAAGCTACAGCCCTGGGAAATGTAGCAAGTTAAGCTACAGCAACATGGCAAATGTAGTTTACTACATCCAAGCTATTTTAAAAAAAACAACATTTTATATTGAACTAACATCATACCAAGTGAATGCTCTCTCAGTGATCAATACAACTGTCGGTCAAGCAGATAGACAGGCATAATAGTTCAGTGTAATTGTTTATTCAGCAACTGTTCCAAACCAATTTGGCAACAAAAATCAGTATCACGTACAGGGCCAGATTTACCTTATATTGAGACATAGGCAAAATACATGTTTGCTGTCGGCCGGAAACCTCCTAGTGGTAGCTGGTATTGTGGCTTTATTGTATACAGATACATTTATATAAATGGTAACACTTCACAATAAGGTTCATTAGTTAACTAGTGTAGTTAACATGAACTAAGAATGAACAATACTTCTGCAGCATTTATTAATGTTAATTTCAACATTTACTAATGCATTATTAGAGTTTTTCTCAGTGGCTTTGGTGCATTTCTCAGATCAGAAATGAAATTCTCAAAACTACTTGTTTAACCTCCACATCATCTAGTCACTTGTGCACATCATAAAACAGTTTCTCATTCTTTTGAACAAGTTGCAATTGCTTTGGTACATTCATGCAATTGATTATGTACATTTGTCTACGTTTTCCTACATTATCAGTTGCTAATGTCATGTTGCTCAAGATGTATTATATAGTTCTCTGTGCTATAGTCTTACCCCTCAAAACATTGTCATTAGTTCATCATATAGGTCATTAAATGCAAAATGGTTGACCTAGTTGTCATAAACTGTCAAGCATATTTTCTACACATTTCTATTAGTCTTTTTGTAAATTTGCTATGGATTGTGCAGGTGAATCTTGACTTTCACTAGTGAAGAGAATGTAGATCAACCAATGATAAACCAGTTCTCTGAAATCCCTCATACAGTGCTGCATGCAAAAGCAAAGCTCTGCCTGTGTTTGTCTTTCTAATTTTGTATTTTCGCCTTTGTGCCCATATTTCCTTTTGTATATCACAATGACGTTGTAATGTTTTTTTGTTTTGTTTTTCAGACCAATAGTAAAAGTGTAACTGTGAATCCTATCCAGTCTCATTCAATCAATATCCCACATACAGTAATGTGTACATTTGTACTTTTGAAATGGATATATGGCATACATAAGGAGTGCAGCCGTCTAAACTGTCATCCAAACTGTTGTCATAGTTTACATCAGGTAATACTAACAGAGCGCACTGTTATATTGACAACATGACTAAGCATTTTGACTATCTT
>JAFVLL020026762.1:0-23239 GCA_021397915.2 Tor tambroides
GAGGGCTAAGCGCTTGGGGAAGAGTTGCCTAAATGGTGAGAGGTCTGGGGACCAGAGTGTTAAATCCTGCCTGACATGGCTAATGCTTAAATCTTATTCCCCTTTTCTACAACAACACAGGATCAACAAAGCCTCAGCCAAAATCCTTTGAGGCAGTGACACAGAAAATTCCCATCCTGGAGCTTTCTACGGGAACAACAAACAGAGTTGGTAAATACAGCTGCATATTTTTGGCCCGATAACGTGCCACATCCCTTCTCGAGCAAGACCCCTTGTTGCCCCCCGACCCATCGCATCCACTTCTCTCCCCTAAGACCGGGATCAGCTCTCGTCATGCTTGAGCGGATCATAGCGACGCTCTGACTTTCACAGTCTCATCCCGTGACCCTCTCGCCCCTCCTCCACATACAGAACTCTCTCCCTCTCTCTCCCGTGTGGCCTGGGGTCATGATGCTCTACAAACCTGACAGAGTCTCTGTGCTGCTGCCACTGTGCTTTTCTTATTAAGGTACTGCCATGTGCCCTAATCACACATGGTGCACAGAAATGGGGAGAAAAGGAGAGAAGAGAAAGTGACACAAGTTGACAAAGAGACAATATGAGAAATACCACTAGATAATACATGAGTTGAGGGGAGAAAAGAGGAGAGGAGTTGAGATGAAAAGAGGCAAGACTGGATAAAACGAGAAAATAAACATGAGAAGACAACAGAAAAGAGGAGAAGAGAACAGATAAGATGAGACAATACGAGAAGAGTACAGATACAACAAGAAGAGACAAGAAGAGTGAAGAAGAAACGAGACCCACTGAGAAGAAATATGAAGAAATATTAAGTGGCCTTAACCACTATGTACTTACATCATAAAATAAGCAAAATTGTGTTCAAATTGTATTGCAAAACACTTTTGCTGCTATTGAGGTGGGATATGGGTAAGGTTAGGGACAAATTTGGTGGTATGGGTAGGTTTAAGGGTGGGTTAAGGTGTAAGGGATGGGTCAACTAGGGTGGCCCAGTAATGCACAACACAACAAAATCTCTGCAACACAATGGAAACAAGCCACAACATAACGAAATCTCCGCAACACAATGGAAACAAGCCGCAACACAACAAAATTAGCACAACACAATGGAAACAAGCCACAACACAACAGAAACAAGCCACAACACAACAAAATTAGCACAACACAACGGAAACCAGCCGCAACATAGCGAAATTAGCAAAACACAACAGAAACAAGCCACAACATAACGGAAACAAGCTGCAACACAACAAAATTAGCACAACACAACAGAAACAAGCCACAACACAGTGAAATTAGCACAACGCAATGAAATTAGCATAACACAACGGAAACAAGCTGCAACACAGCGAAATTAGCACAACACAACGGAAACAAGCCGCAACACAATGGAAACAAGCCACAACACAGTGAAATTAGCACAACACAACAGAAACAAGCTGCAACACAACTAAATTAGTCCTATGAGTTGTGTTGTGGATATTTCGTTGTGTTATGTATATTTCATTGTGTTGTGCACTACTAGTCAACAGTGTAATTATAAAAGTAATTACAGAAATTAATTACAGATGTAATTACATGCAGGTATTTTTTTAAAATATAAGTACAATGTAAAAAATGTATGTACACAATAAGTGCATTGTATCAAATGATTAATTTAAATGTAAGTACATATTAGTTAATGCCACTTAATATAAAGTGGGAGCGAAGAGTATAGAACTGACAGAACAAAGATGAAAACAGATGAGAATAGAGGAGATGAAGAGACCAGACAAGACCAGACAAGACCAGATGAGAAGATAAGAGAACAGACGAATGAAGATGATGAGACAAATAGAGAAGAGAAGAGAAGAGAAGAGAAGAGAAGAGAAGAGAAGAGAAGAGAAGAGAGAGAGGAGAAGAGTTGAAACAAGAAGAAAAGAAAAAACAAGATAAGTAGAAAAGGGAAAAAATGAGAGACAACTGAAGAAAAAGAGACTATATTAGATGATAATAGACAAGACAAGAATAGAAAAGAAACAATGACAAGAAAAGAGATGAGAACAAACAAGAAGAGAACACAAGAGAATAGATGAGATGAAATGAGACGAGACAAGAAAAGAAGACACCAGACCACATGAGAAGAGAACAGATGAGATATGAAGAGAAGAGAAGAGAAGAGAAGAGAAGAGAAGAGAAGAGAAGAGAAGAGAAGAGAAGAGAAGAGAAGAGAAGAGAAGGGTAAAGCACGGGGAGGAGGTGAAGGGCTCTGTTTGATGTAATCCAGGAAGTTAGTTCTGTAACTTAAGCCCTCCATCTTGAAAAAGAGCACAGCAGAGAACTGAAGGAGGCCCTTGTCTGGTGGGCGCAAGTTTTCCACATCTGTCTTCCGCATTGTGCCTCTCTCTATAAACAGCCCCCAAACTTGTTATGACTGCATGAGGATTTTTGGGAACGTTTTAACACTGATTGCATTTAAGCGTTAAATCATCCATATTAAAGTTACCAGAGTGAGAAAACAAATTACTGCACAGCATTCAGCTTCTCACAAAGATCTCCACATGTGTTTATGCAATGCGAGTCATTTCCATGCCCACAATGGGGATACTTGTTATTCCTTCCTATATTGTTTTTTTCTCTCTCTCTCCACTTTCTTTTCATATGGAATGCTGTGCTCTCGATTTCTCCAGGACATCTGACAGGTCGCTGCCTTTGTAAACAATCTCACTGAGCTATAACCAGTACCTGATACCATGTTCCCCTTTGACAGTAACCTGGCAACTCACTGCGAATTTCTTGCTTTCCGTGTGAAGTCCAAAACAAACAGGGATGAACATTACCAACAACAAAGTTCCTTTTCAATATTCGCTTGGCTGCTGTCAAAGCAACCCGCAGGCTCCTCCTCTCCCCTCTTCAGGCCAAAGGCCCCTGGTTTTCCCTCTGTGTACTGTCAATTCTTTTATTGTGCAAACGACCAGAAGCCAACCCCAATATGAGCTGCACTGAAAAGAATGTGCAGACTGTCGAGAAAAAGAGAGAGAGAGAGAGAGAGAGAGAAAAAAAAGATGGTGGAAGCAGTGGCGTTGTTTTATAGACTTAATTCTTTAACTTTGAAGTAAAATGATCTATGCAATGTTAGCATAAAACAGAAAGCTAATGCTCATGCAACTTTAAGTGGTTACAGGCTGAATCAGGCTGATATTTGACTGGTGGTCTGTTGCACCTGTCATTGTGGGCCTCTGGTGGACAGAGTGGTAAACACTACTACATATTACACTATAGCACCCATTTTGGTGTCCACATTTTTTCCACATTAAATTTAAATGATTTTATATGCATAGAAAGTATATTAGATGCAAGGAAAGTCTCTACTTTAATGCTTCAAATAACTTTTGTGAAAATAAAATGTCAAAATATGGGAGAAAATGTTCCATAATCATTCAGTGTAACAGACATGTAAAACGAAACAACTTCTTCTGACTTATACTTGTTAAAATATATAAAAGAAAAAGAAATCATACTAAATCTTATATTTTAAATGATAAAAAACTTCTTGCTGAAAAAATAGGTAAAACCTGGTGGTATGAAGAATAGTGGCAAAGATTGTTATTAGTTTTTGGGGGCTGTACTGTGATCTTTAGCTCTTTTAATGACATCTAATGATTCTGGTTCTATTTTTTTATGAACTATTGTTGCACTGAATGACATTTTAGTGGGTGTCTTCTGTAAATCAGACAGTCATTACTTTTTGCTCAGAAAAAAAATGCAATTAACATTCTAATGCTAAAAATAAATGAATAAATAAATAAATAAATAAATAAATAGTAAAGCTGTATTGAACTTTTGTTGTTTTGATACATGAAAACTTCTTCTAGTCTTTGGCAGAAACAATAAATATTTCCTAATCCTACGAAATTTTATTTCGCAATATTATAAAAATGGGGGAAAAAGTTTAATGTGCAGTAAGAAATATGTATATAGTTATTTAAATAAATAAATAAATATGTGTATTTATATACAGTATATAAATCATTATAATATGTATTTATTAAATATAATTTATTATTTATCTATTCTTACTAAATATTTTTTTTTTAAAACAACTCTCACTCTCTGTCTTTTTTCTCCTTCTTTTACGTACACAAAGTACAGTATCTTACAATAATAGGGAATCTGTCAGCTTGTTGAATGTGTATCTGTACAATACCAAACAAATTAACACATCTGTGCCGAACTGCCAGACAGACTGTAGATGCTCAATAAAACACAGGCAGTGGAGTCAGATTACACACTGAACTACATCACCACACATATGGCCAGTCCTGCACTGTTTTTCTATACCATTCCATTACATATAGAAATCTACAATTTAATTCAATTAAAACTTTCAAACATTCTAATTGGAAACAACTGTCTGGAAAAATAGATTTACATAAACAAAACTATTTCAACAGATTACATCTAATATTAGCCATCTGGCCCCTATTAAGGCCACAATAATAATAACAATACAACAGGACGAGGACAGAAAGATTGGGAACTATTTGGGTTAAGCGTCTATTCCCATTTTAATTTAAGAAAATAAACATCTCTGTGTTTGCAAGTGCACACCTCAACTGCTCTGTGATTCTAAGCTAATATGGCTGAAAATGTTTTACTCTGACTCAGGATAGAGAACACATGTTGAGGGAATGTTCTAAAAGTGAAAGGCATTATGGGAGCTTGTGGTTTTAGGAGTTTTCAAATGAAACAAAGCTAATTCTTTCAGATTTGCAGCACAATCACCATTGTTGCCTTTTGTGACCTAAAAGCAATAACATTAAAATACTGTAACTAACATAGATGAATACAAACTAAAAACATAATATAACATACTATGTGACCTACTGGGTAAATATATAGTCTGGCAAAAATATTAAGTAAATCAATTTTTGACCTTTTTTTTTTTTTTTTTAGAAAGCCTTTATTTACAGTTGTAAATACTCTGAAATGATACATTTTACAAAATCTGGTATATTTCATAACCAAGCTAAACTGCATTTCTATATCATTCATTTTCTGTCATTAAACTTTGTATTAAAAAGTTTTTTTTTTAATTTAAATGCTTTTTTATTTTAAATGTAATTTTATTTCTTTAAAATAAAGAGAGAGAAAAAAAGTTTAACCACAGTCTAACTCTGAATGTTGATTGATTACAGTGTTGAATGCTGGGTAAAAGAGATGTGCCCGTTGCTGAAAAGCAATTAATTTCAGTGTTCGGAGGCAAGCACGTCCTCTGGCCTATTGGGCGGAACTGAAGGAAACCAATTGGAAACTTGAAAAGTCACACATGACTTTAAATGTCAGACTCAAGGTAGCATTGAGCTGGCTAAAAGAACTGAGAGACTGTAGAGATTGCTGCTGCATGCATCATTAGGGAAACACATGAGCTGATTATGAATGGAGATGATCAGTACCCAGGCATCCCTTTCATTTGCAGTGCATTGTGGGGAAGTGCATTAGGCATCATGCACTAATCCCAAATCAGCCTACACTGGCAGGTCTCAGTTACTTTAGAGACATACTGCGTGAACAGGTCAAAGATGCTGCTTGGAGCTTTGTGAGAACTGAAATGCATCTGTAAATAATATAATAAGTTACTTCAGTTTTAATTATTACTCAAAGGGGAAAAAAATATAAAAAAATATATACACTTTGCATTTATTGTATCGATCAATATTGGATAGTAATTACGTATGCACATGTCTATATTTTACATTTACATTACCTTTGGTGTTACCTAATACTTGCTCAATTTTTAACAGCACTAATGATTTAAAGGTGACTGTTATTTATTTATTTATTTATTTACATAAAATATGTAAATAATTATTGGGCTTATCAGTTTGTAATTTGAACTATTTTAATATTGTGCATCCCTAAACATAAACAACAGTGGTTTAACATTTTAACTAAATTTAGAGTCATTTTGGCAAACTACAGTCAGAATCAATATGTAATAACAGTATGGGCAGAGCTGCCTTGTAAAACATGACAGAGACAGACAGGCCAAATCTTTCATCTTCGCCTCTGTCTGTTCACTCAGCGCACTGTAGCCATGGTTTCACGCCAGCATTTCACCAGCAACTCCAAATACAGTGCATGAACATCCCCACCCCGCTCTTACCCCCGTCTGAGTCCATGTCAATCATTGCTTGATCTGACTTAATCCACAGGTAAGACCAGGGCTTTGAAACTGACAGAACACTGGTGCTGTGAATCAGCCTGTCAATTACCCACCAACGCGTCCTGATTCCATTCACCAGAACTTCCAGTGATATATCAGTGTACAGAGAGATGTACTCAAGGTTTTAAATCAGGTACACATACTTATATTGGCTTTTCAGGTCAGGCTGCTTTATCTAAAGACACAAAAAATGTGACTTGCAATATATATAAGATGACAATAGGAATACTAAAATTCAGCTTGATAATTCATGTTATGGCAGATATTAAAATTATATACTATTTTGTCTAAATAAATAAATAAATAATAAAACACTAAAAGCATAATTTTAAGAGAATTTAGGCATCACAACATTATAATGTACAGTATGAACACTGGATATTCCTTATGAGATTTGCTTAAATTAGTGTCTTTAAGATTAACTTTAAATTCTCTAAATATGCGAAAATCCAACAGTTGAATATATCAATGAATTAAAAAACAGCCAATAATTATGGTACTGATATATCACGTATCCCCAAATGATTCCTCTGTCACTTTAGGGGCTGTTTACACCTGGTCACTTCATGCGTTTTTTCTGATCGGACAGCTATCCGATCCTGAAAAGACCAGGTGTAAATGCCCTCCGAAACGTTTTCGAGAGGCATTTAAATCCGATCGCTCAAACCACTTCAGAAGGCGGTCTGGGCCGCATTCTAGACGAAACTGGACAAGTGTAAACGCATCTGGTTGTTGAAACCACATATGCAAATTTTACTCTTCCCAAAATATTAAAATAATAAACGTGTGAGAGCGTTTTATATGCTATATGGCATGTTATAGTCAGATATGATAGCGCTAATGTGACAAGCATCCACAGGGATGAGTAGCTGAGTATCTCTTCAGCAAGCCGACACGCAAACTGCCACAAATGAAACTGAAAGCAAGTCGCAGACGCTCAACACACAATCACCTTCATTAAAAGTAGTGAGACTAACCTATCTTTCCAGTGCTGATGCCACGCTCTCTCCTGTTGAGGTCTCTGATCTTGAAATTAGCTGATAATGAATAAAATTCAGCGCATATCTATTGCTTTCACTGACGTGAACTCCGTTAAATTTGCATGTAGTGCGGGAATTGAAGAACGGATTTATATCCGTTTTGCGAAGAAACATTTATGTGGCCAAGTGTAAATGAAAACGTTTTAACAAATCAGATAGATATCCGATCAGAGAAAACGCATGAAGTGACCAGGTGTAAACAGGCCCTAAGTCATACGGCTTATATGTGTGTGCTTGTTCTTGTATTCCTGAGAAATTCAAAAGAGCATTTTTCAAGAGCAAAACGGCCTTCATCAATACACAGCATTAGATTTTCAAGTAAGCATCACTACCTAGAATAAAGTTGTTCCTTAAAAGAAGCTTTATCTATTACACTTAAGAGTGTTTTTAAGAGTGATCTCAGGCAAACCTGAGCTACGCAAGTATCCAATTATCCTTCAAATGAAGAGAATGACCTATCATCTTCTAGAGGTTCACTTCATCTAAATGGTTTGTGCTCTTGCAATGTCCAACTGTAAAGTAGTGTGCTTGAGCTAAGGCGCATAAGATCAAGAATTTTAGCTAATTAAATAATGATGTGTGATCTCAACTTGAACATGGCATTGTGCCCTACAGTACTTCTACAAAAATAATCTTCCACTTTCTGCAACAGACAATGAAACTTGGCCCTTTGGAAAGATGTTAAAACAAGAACTGCACCAAGTAAACTCTCTCGATAGATTGAAAATTGATGAAAATACTCAAAGCGATCTACAAAACACGAAATATGTCCAACAGATATTCAAAAAAATGAAGGTAAGACCAAGGAGCTTGCCATCCTTCGACAACAAAGCCCTCCGCCCTAAGGCAGTCCATGTAAGATTACAGGATTCCAATGGGTGACAGTGGCCATACAGTATCTATACATCAGCTAGTGACAGGAAGCCGGGGGTCCGGGGGGATACGGTATACCCTTTCTCCATAGCCTCAGGGAGAACTCTGCAGGAGGAGGGGGGCCCAAGCGCATCTTGCAGGAAGCCAGCGGCAGATTTATATGCCGTTGATCAAGTTGCGAATGAGTTATAGCCGGAGACCCCTCCCTGTCCGCAGGCCCGGCGCTATATCAACTCTTGCCCGACAGGCAGAGTGTCTTATTCTCAAATCAGACATCCATTACAGAATAATAGGGTTGAATAGAAGGGTTGAGTTTCCCTATGGGGGATTAGCCACCCATAATTTACTATCCATAACTTGAATGTGAGGTAATTCATACCCCTTACCCCGACGGTGCCCTTGTCAATCAATTGCGGGAAGCGATGGGGGGAAACAAATAATGATAAATGAGGTTGTGTTATTCCTTTTGGGGGTATTGCGGGATTACTTTGAGGAAAGTGTGTGGGGGGGAGGGGGGGTACATTTATTTGCAAATGCTGTCTGATTACTGCAGGTCAGAGTTATGCATTGACATGTAACTTGTGTAATAATAGAACCTGATAGTGTGATGGTGGTGGTGGTGGCTTAGTGGGGAAGATTCTGAACTAATCATGGAAGGATTGATTTTTGTTAGAGGAACTTACCAATGCATCATGGGACTGTCCCAGCAAATATTATACTGCAAGTCATGGTTTTAAAATAAATAACAAACAAACAATTGTTTGTCATAATCAGTGTTATCCTCGTCAATAAAATTACTAATGAAGATGTTCATTAATTTTTTTTCTCAGTTTTATCAACGATACACCAACATGGATTTTTTTTGCATCGTGTCAATAATTAAATGATTTAAATTAAAACATACTTGACAATGATTCAAAGAAAGAAAGAAAGAAAGAAAGAAAGAATATATATAAAAATTCTATTTTGAGGTGTGTAAACAGAAGATGAACAAAAACTGGTAAACTGAAGCAGAGTTTAAATATTTAATTAACTAACTATTCAAAAATATATATAACATACATATACCATTAGTTACCATTTAGTCACAATAAAATGTACTATTTTAACTAATTAATGTATATGATAAAAAAATAGATGTATATGATATATGTATATGATAAAAAAATAGCCAGATCAACATCAACCATACAAAGCCCAAAACCACATCATGAAGGGGCAAACTGCCTTGGAGCTACACAGCCCCTCTTTGACACAGGATCTGAAACCACCCTGATTAAAATACATGGAGAATAACTAATGTTTCATGCCTCAATTGTTTCCACTGCCAAGGACAAAGCACAGCAGCACAAGCTTAACTGCTTCATAAATCTGCTTTAGATCGGGTGACAGACACTATTCGACATGTGTTTTTGTGTTAAAATTAGGGCAAATAATTGATCAGATCAGTTAACATTCGTGCCATAGTTAGTCTATTCTATTCAACACACACAAGATGTTCAGAATGTGCTGAAAATAATTCAACTAAGCCCCATAAGTCTGGACAGCAAGTGGATTTTTAGACACTGTTACGAGTCAAAGTGATAACAGTGATGTTGAAGTGAGCGAAAGATAGTACTAAACCTCTTTTTTGCCTGTATCAATGATTGCACTAGACCACACAAAATTTTTATGACTGTACGTGTATGATTACAACTATAATTTAACATTAAATTCCTATATGAGAATATATGTTCGCTGATGTTAGTATACTATTAGATAATGCACAATATATTGCTGTTTATGAGTTTATTATATGCTATAACACTACAGATTAATGGGTGTTGCTGTATCTCAAAAAGCTTGCAAATTCATGCTTTTGATTCCCAAGAAATGCATGAACTGAGAAAGTGTCTACCTTAATACAGTGTATGCATCTGCTAAATGGAAAAAAAATGCAACGTAATGGGTGACTGGAACCTCTATTCACGTCGAACACACTTTTAATGGAACTGGAACAATAAAAAGTTTATTGTTGGGTTTCTATCAAATGCTCCACTGCCAGTAAAACCAGATGATCAAATACAAGGCTTCAACAATTAATATTATCACACAATCAACATCTCCTGAGTTGCTGTAAGGGTTTACCATTAATGACAACATGTGACACATCAGACGCTACTGTTTGTTCAAATGCACGAAATACACTGAGACATGTCAAAATCAAAATTGGTCCAAACAGTGGAGCAATTAAAATGCAAATGTAGAAGATGATAGATTTTATAGTCAGACCTACAAGCAATAATTCTGTGAGGCCAGCCTACAACCTTTTTCACTATTTCAACTAATACAGTACATTTTTATTTTTTATTTTATTTTGATTTCATCCAAAATTTACAAATGAGAAAAAATGTGTTGTTAAAATTATTATTATTATTATTACTACAATACAGTGCATTACATTGACATTGTGCAAATTGTAGCTAAATAAGGCTGAAAGTACCTGGTCTGTGTGTTGGGTAAGTGGGTCACTGGCTTTCCGGCTCAGAGGCTCAGAGGCGCCTGATGAACTAGTCTCCATTATTAGCCCTCACTTCTGCCAGCATTAACCTGGGGAAAACCACAGTCCTTTAGACGCCCAAGAAGTGTTAAAAACTGCACGCCAAGGGACAACATGTTCCAGTGAGATTAGAAAAAGGAAAATAGGGTACACACACACACACATATGAGACACAATGTAATACTTAAAAGAACAAATAGGACAAAGGCAAAATCTCTGCGCAAGTACTGGACAATGGAAATAGTGGCTACTATGGCGAGCTCTTGCAAGGTTATCTTCAGTTGTAAAGGACACCGGGTGTTTAACATGTCACACTCTGGAGCACTTAACAGGACAATTAGAAAGCATGGCTCCTGTCCCCACACTGATTTACGGATGTGTGCTGTATTAAATGCCAACATCCTTGCGCTAATGTTTCTCACTCCAAGTAGTGTAATGGTCAAAAACAGCTTTAGAAGGAGCAAGTTGAGGTGAAAATGATTTCTTAAGGCTATATATAGGCTATACATCCGCAGTCCTGCAGGCTATTCATTTTTTACACTTATACCTTTAAACCTTTAGGTCATCTATGACATCACATCCACAGTTAATCCATAGCTTCACACAAAAATCCTTAAGGAAAACCATTTATAACCTGATTGGCTGACTTTACGCAACTTTCGGGAGTAATGGCACTCAGGTTTTCTTATCGTGACGTATCGAAACGAGCTTTATTCCTTTATAGCACAGCTTTAAACTAAGCTTTTAAAACATGCATATTTTATGTACATAAATATGCATATTTAGTTTTGTTTTCTAAACATCTATGAAATAATCAATACTTAATACTTTAGGAAGGACAGAAAATTTCATTGCAAAGCGTATACACATTTTCAAAAAAATTTGTGCACATTTTTATGGAGACTAGATCTGAATTAATCACTTTAAAGGGGTCATATGATGTTGCTAAAAAGAACATTATTTTGTGTATTTGGTGTAATGCAATGTGTTTATGTGGTTTAAAGTTCAAAAAACACTTTATTTTCCACATACCGTACATTACTGTTGCTCCTCTAAGCCCCGCCTTTCTGAAACGCGTCGATTTTTACAAAGCTCATCGTTCTGAGAAGCGAGGCGTGCTCTGATTGGCCAGCTATCCAGTGTATTGTAATTGGCCGAATACCTCAAGCGTGAGACGGAAATGTTACGCCCCTCACCGTATTGTGATGGCGTTTCACGGCGCGACCACACAAAAACAATAAAACCCATTACAAACGAGGCATTTGTTGCATCCAGTGGGGACATAATTACTGATTATAATGACTTATACGGTCTTTTTACGCGTTGCGTTGCGTTGCATCGCGCCGCGTAAACATTACCATGTCTGCATTTGTGATCGGAGAAACGACAAACAACAAGCTCTACTCTACACTGCTCAAAACTCACGTTTGAATCGTCAGTGGCAGAAATGTACTTACAGGCTGTGAGTCAGAAGCGTCAGACTGTCCTTGCAAATTTGGAATTGCCCCTCTTTATAGAAACAGCCTTTGTGCAAGCCAGCATTGTAGTTTCCAAGTTCAGGAAATAGTCCTCCATAAAATGTACTGCACACACTCGAGTATTTGCGTTGTACTGCTCTGGAACAGTGTTGTAAATACAACTTAACCACTGATTTCTAGTTGTGTACTCTTTTGGAAGCCCAAACAAAGTAGTTTCTTTTACACAACAAAACACAGCGTCTCCAGGACATGGCGCCGGCGGCAGACTAGAATAATAGCTACTCCTTCTTTCATTGCGTATACGTTTGGGCGGTGTTATGAAAATCTCCCCACATCGTGACGTAGACATGTGGGGATGTGTTTGAACGAGCCGTTTTAGGGGGGCGTGGCAGAGTCTTAACTTTTATAAAAAATATCTCTTTGGTTTTGAGACTTTAGTCTTTGCAACTTCAGGGATCTTATCTATGCACAAACAGCTTGTAACACTCCAAAGAGAAAGTAAAACTTGAAATCGCATCATATGACCCCTTTAATAAAGTAAACATTCTTTAAATAACCATGGAAACAACATGTTGTGTTAAATCATGCTTTATATGTTTCTTTATATATGAAAAATATAGCTGTCTGTTTTAAGAAGGTCCCTCATGAGCGGATCACCAAATTTGCAAGTTTGTAAGGGGTTTCCCTTATATAAATATTTTCAGATAATTCTGTTGCTAAATGGCACAAAATGAACTGTGGCTGGTCATATTACATGTCAGTCAGGTGGTCTCTTCCTTTCTAAGTTGGAAGTTCTGAATAACCAGCAATGAGGACATGACTTTTAGCTGACATAATCTGATCTGATCTCAAATTAAAAAAAGAAAAAAAAGGTTTGTCAGCTGTTTTCTAATTCTGAGCTAATTAGATTCTTGCATTTGTAAAATTCCATGCTGAACCATGCACACGCTCATGGGCCCAAGTGGACCATTTAGTAATGATTCCATCAGAGCAAATATCAAAGTGTCAATCTGGTGCCTGGCATGGAAACCAAGTTGATGCAGGGAAAGTGAAGGACATTAAGCGCCGGATGTGTCGGCTAAAATGTCATTAGCGCAAGTTGAGAGTCTCTCATTACACAATAGTGGTTAACGGAGAACAACAGTAAATGCCACAGCTGAGGCTGATCCTATCGCACCCGCAGGCTATAAGAGCTGAACCTGGTGCTAATCTGACAGGACTGCTCTGATCTGCATGAACAGGGCTGTTATGATGAGTCACTCTACACTTTAACAGGTGATTTCTATGTTAGTTCAGTTGGTGTTCTAACCTTGTGAGCATCTTCGCTCCAAAATTCAAAGTGCCTTATTGCAAAACCAAAGCAGTGAACAACAAAACCTATTTTTTTCTTATTTTTGTGTTATTTCACTATCAACTACTTCATAAAGTTTTCTCAGAAGTTTGAGTAAAGTGGGTCTAAGAACACAAACTTAAAGCGAGGACATGGCGTAATCTACGGCTCTTTCCACAAACTTATAATGAACTATTTTCCATATTTATGTTCTCTAGATTGTTCCCTCCTACAAATAGCGACTTGGTCTCTTTCTAAATCCCCTCTCAACCGCTGGATACCCTCCGGGCTCATTTCCCCCAGGTTTGGTGGCATGATTGTCATTGTAGCACATCAAAAAAAAAAAAAAAGTTTTGGGAAAGTGGAGCCAATTTTAATCTCAATTATAGTATAAACATTTGGGTCGAGCATAGCGACTCAGAGAAAGAGTGTTAGTGGTACACAGAATTAGTAGATAAAACAGTTGAATTAACGATTGAAATAGTTACAGAGCCAGTGTCATAAAGAGTATTAGTAATAGTATTTATAATAGTACTTTTCGTTAATCTACTAATAAATGGATCAAATTAAAATATACTTTACTGTTCATGGAACAAAATTTCTCTATATTAATCTATATTAACAATAGACAGAGAAAAACTATTTGAAATTTTCAGTCATACTAAGTGTCACACTATTTGGTTTTTCATCCACATATTCATATGCCAATTTTGGAATGTCACAATAAATAGCTGGGTATGAATTTGTTTAATTATAACAGAGATAATGATCATAAAAAGCATACTGCACTTGTTTGAGGTTGATCAATTCTTTACAAAAAACATTCACCAAATAAACTCCTAGATAATAAAAGTCAATGCCACTGACCACCTTAAAGACATTTGTGAGCTTTTTTATTTATTTATTTATTTTTTTTATTAACTTTGCAACTCGGATGAAAACTAGCTAACTACTTTTTGACTTCTCTGTAATTTTGACTTAAAATTAAAATCAAGACAATGAGATCCCAACACACTCTCATGGCAATTCATAGCTATTTTACTTTATGCAAATTGGTGGTAAATTAAGGCAGAATGAAACAGTAATAAATGTCAAATTTGGTAGAATAATTAAAATAAATATCTACTTATTTTAGTATTAGGACTATTGTCATTATTACATTTCTTTACACTAATTGTATTTTTAATGACCCCCTTGTGGCCTTCTGAGGGTCCTTGGACCAAAACCAACCTAATTATACACAGATTCCTTAAGACTGACTAGTCGACTCTTCGTTCAGGCAACTCACGATCTGAAGTTGATTTTAAAAATATGCAGTTTCGCACATCCTTCTACCGCTCTTTGCTTTCATCTGTGCCATTTCCCACAATATAAACACGCCATTGTGTTGTGTTGTTCTAGTACATCAGTGTTCGAGCTCAGGGATCAGTTTGTCAAAACTCCCAGTAGTAGAATGAAAATAAAGATCTCTCTTCCCTCCTTTGTCTTTCCTTCTCTCTCTCCGTTTCTTACTCTTCCTCGTGCACTCCTTGGCTCTCCTCCTGGCTTGTCAGCTGCCAGAGGCTGACGTCTCCTTTCATGTTCCATGCCCGGCGAGGGCTTTGAACATTCGTTTGATTCTTTTAAGATAATAGCTGGTTAGCTGTCAGGGAGAGGATGATCAGTTAAAACCTTAATCACTGCCTGTCAACTTGCATGACAGTTATTTTTTTCTCTCCTGCCCCTTCCTTCTGCCTCTAAAATTAATCTGGGTAGCAAGGCAACAGCAAACACAAGCACACAGTTGTTGGTTGGAAGGGTAAGCAGGGGTGGGAGTGAGAGTGAGTGGGATGTTTTTCGCCCACTCTAAGAGGTCTATGTTGGTTTGGTTAGCGGTAAGGTCATGATGGATCTACTAGTCCCCCTTTCTTCATGTAACCTGTCACCTGCTCCTTATACCTGCCAACCTAAGAACAGAGAAAACGGCCCTGATCTCCCTTACCTGTCAGCATATAGCACTCATGTGACATGGTCTGCCAGGTGCAGGAGATCTCCTTATAGGCCGCAGAGAGAGAGATGGCCTTGATCAGTCAGGCTGAAGAGCGGAGCACTGTCAACCAATGACATTCTAAAGCCAGAGCGGAAACATCATCCAGAAAGTACATGTATATGACACGTGAACTGGAACTTATGGAAAAGTTTTACTTATATCAAACAATAAAGAGTGCAGTTGGAAAAAAAAACAAAAAAAAAACAGGTTTTCATTTAAAAAGACTATTTACTAACACTGCTGAATGCAATCTTTAGCAAATCTCAAAATGAATATAAATTTTTCATTCTGTAGCCATTTTTTATTCACTACCAAATTTTTTATTCACTACCAAAATTCCACTTCAAATTTTGGGATCAGTAAGATTTTTACATGTTATAGAATTTTTTCAATAATATCAATAATATCATCAATAATAATAAATAGCTGCATCGATTAAAACTGTTGTGCTGCTTAACATTTTTTTCAGCATTCTTTGAATAATAGAAAGTTCACTTATTTGAAAAAAGGAATATTCTGAAACATCTTTATTGCCACCTTTGGTCAATTTAATGTATCTTTGCCAAATTAAAGTTCTTTAAAAAGAAACTACTGACCACAAATACATTTGGCTCACTAGCCATGTTTAGGGATTTATTTATCAGTTATTTGGATAAAATAGTACAGAATTATTATTATTGGTTATCAGCCATAATGTGGTTTATCAGCCCATTGGTATTTGCCAGACTTTTGATACCCATGCATCCATAGTGCTAAATATCAGTTAGAATCATGTGATCTGCATTTCAGACACTTCACAAAAAAAAAAAAAAAAGCTCTGAGCTCCAAAACCAACTATCATAACCACTATTATAATTTCAGATGATACAAGAGTGAAATGTTTAAATAACAACACTCTTGAAACTCTTGAAAAAACTTTGACAGTTTGGCATACTATGGTGGTTTATTTTGTACAGTTGACAGGTACATTACTGTTACTGCGTGACGCAGAGGTTATCAGGGGGAGAATTGTGGCATTGTTTGCCCACTATAGCCTTTATCTCCAAATACATGCCACTCTGAACTTTTCAGTTAATACAGTAAAACAGCAAAACATTATGAAGAGAATCCCAACAAACAAAGCCATTCAGCACTGCGAGGTTACCAAAAGACACAAACATTAATGGACCTGAACACAACAAACCAAGGTCAAAGGTCATCTTCAATAACAGAGAGTACAACAGCAAAACAAATGGAAAAAAATGAAGGGAAGGTGTAGCGCAGAAGAAATATGAGGATATATGAGGCTATCTGAGTTATTTAACCCAAATAGTGTCACAATTAAGGCAGACTTTAAGTCATGGCATTAAAATAAATATTCAAAAAAAAATATTTAAAAATGTATAATATAATATAATATAATTTTTACAAAAATTAAGCAAACTGCTTTGATTTTATAAACACTTAATTTTTAGTTTGTATTAAATCACAGGCAGCTTCTGTCAGCTGAGATCATCCTGTGTTTGTCGCCTGACCCTTCAGGTCTCCAGCGCGACTGGTGTCTATATAATTGCTGCTTTCTCTCTAATATTAATCTGAGTTAGTTCCTCTTGATGTCATGGAGAGTCTCTCATCGCCTGTTGCATTAAAGTCACCCCAGAGACACTGAGAACGAGGGTGTGTTATGACAGAACGACGAAGGGGATTTAAATACATAATATGTGACAATGCAACAAGTCGGCAGAGGGATGCAAGCACGGGCAAAGTGCCATATAAGCTGCCAGCTCCACTGGAGGCTTCATCCGAGGATCTGTGGCGGGATCCTGAAAGTCGTCAAAGGCGGCTCAGTTAGCAGACGACGGGTGCATGCTGCATGTGTCTTCTCCTTATTCCTCTCTTTCATCAGACCCAGACTTAGAAGTGACAGTGCTTTGCCTGACAAAGGGATTTGTAATATCACCGAGAGAATACGCTTCAGTCCTTATTATTTCACATTATTCCTGGTAATGAATCTTAAAACAAGATACGGCGCCTAAATTGCTCTAGTTGTACCGTGTGTGTCCCACGTGCATGAGCGCAGAAAATGGCTAGAATATACATGCAGACAAACATGCAAATAAATAAATAAATGCATACAATCATAAGCACATCAGAGTTTGTCGGCCTGTCATTGTTTGCAGTTTCTAGGGTCGGAAGACTGCAAAAAAAAAAAAAAAAAAAACGGGAAAGAAAACAGGATAAATTGGGGTTTACAGCACAAAAGCTCACTAATCCTTGCATTTGGATATTTGAAACAGAAGCTCCGGAGAGAAAGCATCAAAGACAGCTCTAAATTAGCCTGTGAAAAAAAAAAAAAAAATACAGAAGAGAAGCCTGCCGATTTCCACCAGTGTGAAAAGACAAGGGAGCTGCTATCTCCTAGGGGCCCAGATTAGAAACATATGTGCATCATTATTTCTCAGTGGGGTGTCTAAAACCCCAAAATCCCGCCCAGGGAGAGCACTGGAGACATGCTACACCCCGGCCGTTGCTCTCCCTTTGTAGCTGTGCATCGTTAGCCGCTCCGCAGTCGCATCTCGAAGAGGAAAACCTGACGAATGCTGGCAATTAGAACTCAGAGTATGTGCTTGTTCAGATCCACGAGTGGAACAGTCTTAAACACATTACTGAGGAAAGTTAAACAAAAAGACAAGGGTGCACATGTCTATATGCGGTAATAACCTTGTTTTCTTTTTTTACTTCATCATCATTCCCTTTCCATGAAAAGCAACATTTGGCTTTCACAGGAAGCCCTTGCCCCTGGAGCTTCCCTCTTAAGAACAGCACCACTCGAGGTTGTGAAGATGAGCATGAATAGACCTAATCGCTATGGGTCATCGAGTATGTGTTTACTCCTGACACATGAAAGAGGGGACGAGCGAGTTAAAAATATTAATAAATAAATACCTGAAAACATTTCACCACTGAGTTCTTGCCTCCGTATGACCCTGCAGGGATAGTGTCGAGTGCTGCATTCAGACGAACATGGTAAGAGGAACGTGTTCTCCAGAACCCCTCCCGCAGTGACCTCTGAAATGTGTTTGTGGCAAAAGGCCAGGTCGTGGTGAATTGATGAAAAGTCTGGTTCTTCTGTGACGGCTGGCGTGTGCTAGTATGTGAAAATGATGGTGCCATTCAGTAGATCAGAGCATTCAAATGACCTTCAATTAACATGGCAGACAATATCTTCATGCATGTATGCTGGAAAAGACATGAAGCAAAAGTTTCTTGCTCATGAAGCTGAATGACAATGAAAAATATCACAATTTCATGCACTTGAAAGATCTCTGTGTTTATAACTCTGAAAATCTTCAAACAAACTGTTAATAATTTACCTGAGCGATAATTCAAAACAATAATGAAAGCAAATCCTTTTACCGTTGACTCAGATACGTGCCTTCTAATATTGTTCTCAGGATTAATCGTGGTTCATAGACAGGAACAGTAAATATTTAAGATTCTGCTATTTTGTTCAGATTGAATTAGTGTTTATCTCATTGATACTATCTGGGAACGACAAGGCAGCCATGCCATGTGATTTCAGAAGTTTAGTAAATAATCCACCCCTTGCCTTTGAAGTCTAATGACCTAGAATGGCTAATGCTATTTAGTACCCAAGGAAAGTAATGAGAGTTTGATTCACTGATGTGTTGTAGTGCAAGCCATGAGACCCATGCTGAAGGAGAGACTGAAGGATGTTATATTCCCTGCCACAACAGGGGAAGCATTAAAGCATTAGTTCACCTAAATATGAACAATTTCATTCATGTAGTCACCCTCATGTTGTTCCAAACCTTTTTGAGTGTCTTTCTTCCACTGAATATCCTATGATGTATAGCTTAGCTGCTCACTTGCTCAGAGGACATACACTACCATTAGTAAAAAAAATTTCAATGTTTTTGAAAAAGATGTCTATTACACTCACCATGGATGTATTAATTTGATCAAAACTACAGTAAACAGTAATATTGTGAAATTTCATTACAATATAAAACTGTTTTCTATTGTGATATTTTTCAAATGTAATTCATTTCTGTGATGGCAAAGCAAAATTTTCCAAATTTGTCATTACTCCAGTCTTCAGTGTCACATGATCCTTCAGAAATCATTCTAATATGCTGATTTGGTGCTCAAGAAATATTTATTATTGTTATAAATGTTGAAAATGGTTTTATTTTTGTGGGCACGGTGAAATTTGTTAGGATTCTTGAATGGAAATTTCAAAATAAAAGCATGTATTTGAAATACAAATCTAATGCATACTTGTTGGATTAAATTAGTTACTTCTTTCAAAAAAACAAAATCTGGACACTTGATATACAAATCACAGACGATCAACGGGAGGAAGCATGGATGAATGCAGGGACCCTAAGCATATGTAACAAAGTAAAAGCAACGCAGTTGAAAATTTTGCACAGAGCTCACATCTCTCCTTCGCGGAGGCACAAATTTAAAGTGTGCATAAAAATGTAAAACAGAGGAAGAAGATCTTATTCACTGTTTCTGGTTTTGTAGGGAGATTCAGAAGTTTTGGGTTATGGTTGAACAAGAACTGAATGTTATTTTGTCTATTAATATTGGCTGTGGTCCAAAACAAATGTTGCTTGGAATATATGATGACATTATTGTAGACAAACATAAAAAGACAATTTGCAAGTTCCTAACATTTTGTGCAAGAAAGTACTCTTTTGAACTGGTTAATTGATAAAGCCCATTATAGGGCACTATGGCACAGGGTTATACTGGAATATGTATCATTAGATTACTTAACCTGTGCTTCTTATAGCAAAGATGCCATATTTCATAGAAGGTGGGACCCATTTTTGATATATATGGGCTTAGATATATCCTATATTATTATTAGAGGGTTTGTTTAACAAGGTTTAAATATATGTGGCATATTGTTTGTACGATTATGTCATTCTTCATTTCATTTCTTTCTCAAATTGATTTACTGGAGTGGCGAGCCATAATATTTATTTATTTATTTATTTTATTATTTGTTTGTTTGTTTGTTTGTTTGTTTGTTTGTTTGTTTTCCTCTCTTGTTTGATTTGAAATTAAGTTTGTAATGTTTGAAAATTAATAAATACATAAAAAAAAAAAAAAAAAAATCTTACTGACCCCAAACTTTACCATAGATGTAAATAGTCCAAATGTTTTGTTCGCTATATTCCAAGTCTTTCAAAGCCATTATATAGCTTTAGCTATAGTCTAAGAAACAGATAAAAGTGTAAGACTCATTCACATAATGCTCCCCTCCACTGAGCTGTTAACCATTGCGAATGGATCACAGAGTTGATCTCGAGAATCAATTCAGTCTGATTCAACTGAAAAGAATTATTCAAAAGCTGGCTATCACTACCTCTTCATCAATTCTGAGAAGTGGAGTTAACGTGAGAAATTCTGAGCTAACTCAGTGACTTTTCAGTAAACAATGACAACTGTTTGTTTTCTTACACAAAGCTATTGTATAAACATTTTGGAGCTTGACAGTCAAGGTATTTACTATAAATGCACCTTTTGTGTTCCACTAAGTCATACGTGTTTGGAAACACATAAGGACGGATAAATACAAACATAACATTTGAGCAAACTACTGCATCCCTTAAAATAAAGAACCTCTTCTTTTTAGGATCTCAAGTATTGTGAATCCATAGTTATGACAGGGGATTTGTGGACACTAATGGCCCTTTCCTACCTTTCAGCAGAGAATAAAGACCAGTGACCTTATTGCGTTTCACTCTCACAGACCAGAGAATTAAGGTCAACGAGTGGGCAGATGTCAAAGGGTCAGCAGGGGAAGGATAGAGAACATTGTTGCAGAGAAAAAAAGGCCCGGCCAGGAACGGCCAGTGCACCCATCTAAACTCACACAATACAGATGCTTCCAAAAGCAGCACTTCTACCCCCTCAGCCCTCTCACTGCTTGCTCCCCCTCCTCACCTCCTGTGTTCTTCGCTTGGTCCAGGCAGAATTGCAGCATGCTGTCATGCCTTGGTAACAAGCTGATCAGAGCAGACCAGGCTACCTCGTACAGACAGTAGCAATTATCGCAATCAACAGCTCGGCCCAATTATAACTTCCTGCTCATTATGCCCAAGGGGCCCCGTGGTCCAACTTACAAGAAAATTAAGCGGCTGCCTCGCTTTGCATAACTTAATTTGAAATGACAGGGTGTGACATCAAGGGCTTCTGACCCTGCCAGCAACCGGCCCCATGTGTGGCAACAATTTACACTGCCAAATTGCTCCCAGGCTGCCCTTGGCCGAGGAAGCAAGGATGAGCCCCCTCCAAACACTAGCTCCCTACTCAAACGAGAATGGTTGGCTGCAACATCCCAATACAGGAATCTTACCACTCCGCGACATTATTCTGCTCTTCTCTGGCTGGAGAATGGAGGACATGCATCTGAATAAGAGCTGGAGATGCTAAGATGGTTTAATAATGGTTTAAATAAAATCTACAGTTTATCAGTTTCTCCGACTGCTTGTGAATGCACACTCAATTCAATCTTTTTTTTTTATAGATCATCTCAGTTATAGGTGTCCTATTTCTGGTTGCACTTTTGAGGTTAAAATGGTTTTTAAGTTTTAAAAAATGTAAGATTGTACATTTTAAAAGCACACATAGAAGTATTTTTCATTACAAAATAATTATTCGACCAGTACATCTATGATCAAAACTAGCTATTATGGCTGCAGATATACATAAATCTTTTATAAAGTCCTTTCTTAGTATCAGTGATCTTAGTTTGGCTTAGTCAGGTCTGTTAATGTAAAAATGTTCCATATCGAATAAAGAACACAGAATTCTGTAGTATACATGTAAATTTAAGAATTTCCTACTGACTAGATTGTTAAAATGTTCGCCATTCAAAATGTAACCAAAAGCAATGACATTATTGTAATATCTTCATAATGGAATGCGATTAGTCTTCAGTTTTGCAAATAAGTGCATACTGTAAACGTTTTTTTCTTTCTTTTACATTTTTACCTTTAAATGCATATCACCAATCTCTCTGTCTCTCTCTTTGTAATTCACATTTAATTTTTAAACATTTTATCTCAAACATATTCTACATATTACAGCTGCCTTAGGAATCACAAATCTCATTTTATATCCTAACAGACTTTTTACGAAACACAATGAGTGCATGTCAAGTTCTCCCACTGCATTCAACAACAAAACTTGCAACAAAACTCAAATTATTGCTGTAGAAATTAAATAAAATTCAGATTTCACATTATCTTCAATGTCCAGGTAAAAAAGAAAAACAGCATTACAAAACACGTCCTTTAAATCTTTGCAAAATTTTGAAAAAAAAGTAAAGTGCCTCATGTGCTTGTTTTCACTTGTGCTGAATAAAGGAGAGACATTGGTGACGGTAACTATGTTCCCTGATTAGAACAAAGTAGAGGAGAAAAAAAGTGATATCTCACAACTCCTGCTGGCTCTCTCATGAGGCTCCTCACTGTTGGGTTTCTTAATTATTATTTTTTTCCTCCATTACAGAAAAAAGAGGGAAAATAGGACAGTTTTGTGAGTATCTTGGTGCAGCATGTTTCATTAATGTGAGGCTGATAAATTGTAGTCGGTGTAATTAAAGTTAACTGATGAGGACATACGTAGAAATGTTTTGTTAGCAGGCTAAGAGACGGATGAAGGCAGTGAGTAATTGCTTTGGATTAATTATTTGGATATGG
>JAFVLL020026763.1:0-44690 GCA_021397915.2 Tor tambroides
TGGACGGCGATTGCAGGGAGGGTGGGACATTCGCTTTCAGTGCTATCAGGCTAAAGTTAGCATTTTCCGAGATCTCCAACGGCACCTTTAATGACTCAGTCAACCAGTTCTGAACCAGTTCATTGAAACAGTCCTTCCAAATCAACTGATTCCCTACAAGAGACAAATCTAGTTGTAATATTGAACATGACATACAAAAATTCATGAATATACATTATTGTTCAAACGTTTGGAGTCATTTGGGGTCTTATGCTGCTCACCAAGGTTGAATTTGTTGATCAAAAATGCAGCAGAAACAGTAAAACTGGGAAATAATATCACCGTTTTAAAAAACTGTTTTCTAGTTGAATACATTTTAAAATGTAATTTATTTCAATTTTTTCAGTTTTATTTTAATGCAAAGCTGAATTTTCAGCATCACTACTTCAGTCTTCAGTGTCACATGATCCTTCGGGAATCATTCTAATATGCTGATTTGCTGCTCAAGAAACATTTCTGATTATTATCAATGTTGAAAATGTTGTCCTGCTTCATATTTTTTGTAAGATTATAAATTTCTTTACTGTCACTTTTGATCCATTTAATGCATCCTTGGTGAATTCATTTCACTGAATTCAAAAGTATTCATTTCTTTTTAAAAAAAGAACTGAGCTAAAAATTTTGGACAGTACTGTATAGGCTATATAATGCTTATGACAGAATGCAACAATCTTAAACACTTTAGCTATGAGTGCAAACGGCATCCTTGCCAGGGCAAGGTTTTTCAATGCAAAATTTGCTCCACTAGTATCCAGCATGCACACAGCCCACAAACAACATAACCTCAGCATAACCTACAGTCCAACGCATTTCACAGCAAATCCATCATCCGCTCAGAGCCGAGCAGCAACACCCACCTCAATTCCTTCTACAGAGATGAAGGGCCAGATATCAGTGTCTTCAGCGAGGCCTGAGCCGAAGGACAGTGGAAATAAATGATGGTGAGCGGGGTCGAACGCGTGGGCTTCCCAGAGGCCAGAGCTGACGCACCGCTGTAATGGCTTTGCAGTGATTTACTCCATTCATTACAGTGATATGCTGTCACCTTCTCTCAAAACACAAGAATCTGTCACCATCAGGACTGCGGGATAATGAATCCAATGGATCTACTTAAGCAGAGTGAAGCTCTAGACTTCATGTATGATATTTACAGAGACGTGAACAATAGACATGCACAGAATTTCTCTCTAGCACTGATTCATGTTGAATTTTGAAGTTTTAGTAAAAAAAAATTGTTTTTTTTGTTGGCGCTGATAGCCTTGTGGGCAGCACACCGACGTACAGCGCTGTTGCGCTACGGACTTCCCGTGTTCGAATCTCGACTTGAGGACCTTTGCCGGTCCTGCCCCCCTCTCTCTCCCACTTCGCTTCCTGTCAATTCTGATCTGTCCTGTCACAATCTTTAAAAATAAAATAAATAAAATTATTTAGTAATAAATAAAAATATAGTTCGAAAGTTCAGGGTCAGTAAAAATGTTTTGAAAAAACATCAATATTTTTATTTAGCAAGGACCCAATAAATTGCTCAAAAATGAAAGTTAAGAAATTTATGCTATTTATGTAAATGTTCTTTTGAACTTTCTTTCATCAACGGAAAAAAAAAATCACAGTTTCAACGAAAGTATCAAGCAGCTCAAATTTAAATTCAATATTAATCATAATAGGTAATAATTAATAATAATAAATGTTTCTTGAGCAAAAACAAAAAAAATCACACTAGAATGATTTCTGAAGGATCAGGTCATCAAAACCCTGAAGACAGGAATAATGATGCTGAAAATTGGGAAGAAAATACATTTTAAAATATATTCAAACAGAAAAAAAGTTATTTGAAATTGAAATAATATTTCACAATATAACTGTTTTCACTGTACTTTTAATCAAATAAATGCAGCCTTGGTTAGCATAAAAATTTTACATAATGTACAATAAAATTAAATAATTAAAATAAATAGTTTTTATTCATAACACAATGTGAAAATGATTCATAAAGTAATATTTTTTGTTTTCTTTATTTTTATTTCTAAATAAAATTTAAATATCATTGTAAAATTTTTATTTTTTTTTCATTTAATTTGAAATATTTAAAAACAATTTTTTTCACCTGCCAAGCAAAAATTAAGGTTTCATTGCTTAGAAAGTATATTTTCTACTTCATGTGTGTTCATTAATGTCTGCAACACCAGCGGCGTAGGACGAATTATGCACTGACGTTTAATTTGTCAAGCACAAATAATAAAATCCTGTACTTGTCTCATTATTTTCAGCGAAACATCGTGGGGAAAGGTAGAGTTTTTAAGACGGCAAGCACATCACCATGACAAATTTCCATCATAATTGCATTACCAGGCAGCCGGTCTCTGACCCGTGGGTATATGACAGCTGCCACACACACCTGAGCCCAGCGGAGCCAAGTGGATCGTATCAAAATCAGCGCATATGACCTCTGATCTGCAGTGATAGACAATCCAAGTTGTTTATATGGCAGCGAAGGATCATATCTTCCAGACTCCAGGTGGCTCTGATCGCATCCCATCGCCTGTAGGTGACTTATATGATCGTCTAAGACAAATGCTTTTCAAAACACTGCACTTGAGACGTCAGATGCACCTGCTCACTATCTCCCCTCGACCCACAGTTCACAGGCGCTGCAGACTGTCAGAGACGACATCTGATTAGGGTTCAGGAGAACAGGTTGGCTGGCTAATATTGCATCTCTCTGGACAGTAAATATGAGGTACCAGACATGTCTGTCGTAAGCGATAAAGACAGGGTTATGCTGACTCAAGTTTTTTTGGTGTACTTTTATGCTGAGCTGTGGAAACGACACGCTCTCGGCTCAGTCCACATAGTTGACGGAAATCTCACATAGCAGAGCAACTCTCCACGGTCATTAAACACACAATGAGGGCTAATTATGAACAAAGCTACACTCTCGGCTACAGCACATAATTAAGTTTTGGATTCTTGCTCATTTGTTTTAGCAGCTACCGATGAAAGATAATAGGAAATGATTATCGGAGGGAATTAGGACACAACATAAGCCAACTCGAACCCATATCTCATACATAAGCACCAGTTAATTGCTATACATAAACGGTGCCACAAATTTTATGTATAGGCACATTTTTGGTGTTTTGCAAAAATTTAGGTTGAGGCATGTATTTCCAAAGAGCCTAAAAAAGTACATTCAAATCAGTTTAGTGCTTAAGCCCCGTTCACACCAAGACTGATAACTATAAAGATAACGATATATTTCTAAAAATTGTTCTCAGTATTAAAGAATAGCAGAGTCCACACCACAGCTATAACGATAAAGGCACAGATAAACGATATCGTTGGAATCACTTTCAGAATAATTTTTTCCAGCTGATGAACGATACAAACATTGAAACCCAATCAGAATCCATCCTGCTATAACGAGCTTGAGAATTTAAAGCGGCAGACGAGTATGCACTTAGAATAAACAGATGATATCGTTCGCTGGTGTGGACGTTATCTTTATCGTCTAATTTCATTATCTTTATAGTTATCTTTAAAGTTATCGTTCTTGGTGTGAACAGGGCTTCAATCCTGTTCTGTACAAACACAATTCAGTCATTTACGACAGTGACAAACGCATGCTACAATCAAATTAAATCTAGAAAAATTCATTTATAAATACTCTATGCAGTGTGTAATGAATCAAACTGAACAACTTGTTGTTAATGACATATCAGACTTGTATGTGTGGTGCACAGTGAATGAGGAACGTTTTTGATTCATTATTGTTGCCAGATCTTGCTATTAAAAAAAACACCAAACAAGAACAAGCCCATAATAAACTTAAATCCAATCATGTTATCTTGGAAATAAGCCACATACCAAAATACAGCAACCTCCCTACTTTATTAACTCCAGAAAATGGATTGCTATATGAGCCGAGCCCAAACAACAAGCCCAAAAATGCTTAATAACAGATGCTTATAACCAGTGGACATGGCAACCCTTCAAGAGCACGTTCTGAGAAGCAGCCTTCCAAATATAGACAAAACACGACGGCTCTGTCGATAAATGACTTTTTCTTCAGAAAAACAGTAAAAAAAAAAAAAAAAAGAAGTGGTCCTTGGTAATTTTAAAAAAAGCAAGTCTGCTCATAAAAAAAACAACTAAAAAAGCATATCAAGGAAGACAAAATTAATACCTGTAGCTGTTGACAATATATTGAGGTCTTATGAAGCGAAGCGTTCGGTCTGTGCAAGAAATAAAAAATTATTCACAACATTATTACCTGTAATCCAGAGCCTGAGGCAAACTGGGAAATCTGATTCTTTTGGACAGTTTGTTTTAATGAACTGTTTCAATTGTTCGTTTACATAATCGCGCAATGTCAGATCACATACACAGTTAATTAAACCATTAAAGTACCATTTAAATCATCACTTTAAATCATTAAAGTTATGATGTGAAACTTGGATGTTTTACATGTCTAAAGCATATAAAATGAATAAATTATCCTTCTTCAGCTAACCTTTCTACAGAAATAACATGAGACCATAAAAACTTAAATTTCAACCCTTTTTTCAAGTGCTTGGTTCATGCATGCACATATCACTGGCTCATGTGCTCATTTTGAGTCATAGTGACTGTCAGACACATCCGAAAGTGAGCTTGATTGAGTAACTTGTAGATCTGTGCTGCTCGAGCCGTGAACAGTTTTAGACCGTTCAAGGCTGCGTTTCCAGAAACCATCGTAAGCCTAAGTTGATCATAGCTCCATTGGGTTCAATGGGTCTACGATGTATTTAAGCTTACGATGCTTTTGGGAAACACAGCCCAGTCCGATTTGGTGAACTGGTTCATATAGTTCACTGGAATGATTCAAAAGAATGATTCATTTGCGAACCAAATATCACTCTAGACTGTTAATAATGTTATAAATAATGTTTAGTTTCTTGCACAGACTGATCATTTCGCTTCATAAGACCTCAATATATATCGTCAGGAGTTTTGATTGCTTGAGGGTGAGTAAATAAACAGCAAACTTTAACAACAGATCTATCCCTTTAATGCTCAAAATATGCTCAACTCCTAACCTTGATCGCCTGGTTTGAACCCTGGTTAGACTGAATCATGAAGTGCGGCTCTACTGTATAATCATGGTGCTCTTGAGCAAGACGCTCAATCACAGGTCAGTCAAGGGGGAGAAAAAAACGCTAAGTGACAGATAACATCTTGTTTCACAGCTGCAGAACATTGGCTTTGCTAGTGCAAACACCGCAGGGACAAGAGGAAAGAGGCTACGTCAGAATGAGAAACAACACTGCCACTTTTAATTTTTCATATTCTATTAATGGCTTTATGAGAACATACTTGGAGTCAGTAGGTCAGAACAGTGCAGACGGTCAGTGGTCCCTGCAGCGTCGCAGCAGATACGACGCTAGTGTGCTTCTCCTGTCACCTTCAGACACCGTACAATCACACATCAAAGAGCAGCAGCTGCCTCGGCATGCTGGGAATCAGTATCACAGCAGGATGTATTTACTCTTAGCTGTCTCATTAGCTGTCATCGCAGCTGCCGAAAGAACTTAAGTTACCTTGTCTTCACAGTCGACTCGCTCCTTGACACCAAACCGCCCTCGTTCTCTGTTTCACCAGTCGTCAAGAATACCTGGGGAAATCTAGCTGATAATTTTGTCAGTGGAGAAAGATGCTTTTTAGCATCAGACTGTGTAGTACAAGCAGCTAGCAGCAGGGGCTAACTGACCTTTGGTAACCAGACAAATTTTGACCCCTTGTTCATTCATTCAAGTTTTTGTTTTTATATTTTCTGTTTTGATTTTAATCTTATTTAAAATGTTAGTAATTTGGTTGCGTGATTTTGTCATTTCAAGTAACAAAAATATTTTTATGTTTTTAGCTTTAGTTTCAGTTAACTACTACAGTCAAGCCAGATATTATTTTTGATATATTTTTACTAGTGGGTGCAGGATACTATAGTTCATTTATGTAAGTGAGGATAGCAAAGTAAAGTAAACTGTGAAATATTATACCCAAAAAATCTTCATACAGAGTAGCAGTTAAATTGATAAAAATGTGGGACAAAAATCATTCAGACACTTTGACCTGAGTTTTTTTTGCTTGAGTGTTTTTCTTTAATTGCTAATGCAACATTTTTTACACCACAGACTGAACAAAATTAAACATTGCTTGGTAATTGGTTGCACTAAATTGGTATCATCTAATTCTGTACTTAAATTCAACAGCTGACAGCTATTCAGATGAATTTGTTCTGACACAGTTTTACTCTGAGTTCTTGTCATATTTTATTACCATTTTCTAAACTATAGCAAATAAACTGTGATAATGTGAGAAATATTGAAGGTGTCTGAATAAATTTTGGTTTGACTCTATATTAACCCTGGTTCTTAACAACTAGAAAATTGCCATCTCTGTATTTATTGATATATGACCAAGGCCAGAGAAAATGTCTTTTCTCTGTTATTGTCACAAAGCGCCAGGATGAACTCACTACAGTCCCATTGGAGCGGTCCGAGGTTAAGTGCCAAGAGCTCAAGAGCACATTGGTGATAACCAGCAGTCTACCGCTATGGGTTTTCAATGGCCTGAGTCTATAGCTATATATCTAGGATGCAGGGTGCAATATAATATTGATGGGTTTCCAAAAGTCTGAAAATACACTGATAGTATTAGGACTAAAACATAGATCCTGGTATAAAATGAAGAAATATCTAAAATTCTGCAAATTCTTTGTACAGAAGGTCAGATGTTCTTGCTTCCAATGAAGCACAAAATGTTTTTTGGAAAATTCCAAATATTATGGAGAAAATTATCATAAGGGTTTGTTCATGTTAGCTCCAGTGCTGCTGTCATTAAAACAAAATAATTACACACAAAATACTGAAATATACTAAATACTAAAATACTAAATATGGAGATATTCAAATTCATCATGATTTTACAAATTATTCATTAAAATGCATTTAATATTTATGTAAAGTTGCATGCTGATACACTACCGCTCAAAAGCTTGGGGCCAGTATGATTTTTCTTTTTAACAAAATATATTTTTTTATTCACCAGTGATGCATTAAATTGACCAGAAGTGACAGTAAAGACATTATTAATGTTACAAAAACCATTCTACTTCAAATAAAATTTGTTCTTTTAAACTTCCTATTAATCAAAAAATTCTGAACAAAATGTGTCAGGGTTTCCACAAAAAAATTATGCAGCACACCCGTTTTTAACAGTGATAATGATTAAAAAATGTTTCTTGAGCACTAAATCAGCATATTAGCATGATTTCTGAAGGATCATGTGATACTGAAGGCTGGAGTAATGATGCTGAAAACTCGGCTTTGATCACAGGAATAAATTACATTTTAAAATATATTAAAACAGAAAGCAGTTAATTTAAAATATAATAATATTTCACAATATTAATGTTTTTACTTTTGGTCAAATAAAAGCAGCCTTGGTGAGCAGAAGAGACTTCTTTCAAAAACATTAAAAAAAATCGTACAAAGCAACAGCATGACTTTATTTGCAATGTAAAGAACTGAAGCATTTCTAAGATATTTAGTTCCCATTATATGACACATTTCAATAAATAGGAGTATCAACAGATTTTGAAATTGACTTTATGGGGTGATATACCATTAATCAACTGTAACAATTTCAAAATAAATCAATCTATAACTAGTGCAAACTCACAATTTGCTAAGATCGAACCAGCAACCCTCAAATCACCAGTCAAGAGTCCTTAACCACTAACACCCACTACCACCCCATCAAGGTTAAAACAATGTCAAAATCTCCACTTCATGATAAAAGGCTGCTGCACACCGAGATATAAACAAACAAATCTAAGTTGATCAATTCACAACCTACGCTCTCTTGAGAGCATGCAGTTTGGAGAACTGAATTTTCTGAATACATGACTGCACTTCTATGCATTTATGCAGATTTCTCCAAAATCCCCTGAGAGAAAAAGCACAGAGGTTCACTTTATATGGAAACCGTCCTCTGGCGTCCATCAGATGAACACATTATAGGACTCCTTCACTCTCCTGTCGGACTGCCTGCTTGCCTTCAGTCCTCCTTGTGAAGGTCACGGCGCCACATTGTCAGTCCTCACATCGAAGGTTGTTCTACAGTAACACACACACGGCACAACGGCTGCCATCGGATGAATGAGATGAAAGTGAAATGAATGGGAAATGAGTCATTTGCAGATGAACAGAAGAATGTAGGTGATTAATCATGGGTTTTCATTTTAACGCCATTGAATCGAACATCTGCAGAGGTTTAGGTGAAAAAAATGGCCAATTATTTTATGCAAACATAACTGATTGTACAACCAGAACAAGGAATCAGAAAATACATGCACTGAGAGAAGAAAAATAACTGGATTTCAGGATATGGGACAGGCTAGAATCAATACCATCTCAAGATAGATTTGAACCACAGAAGCAAGAGACAAATGACCCAAAACACACTAGCAGCAGCACTAAAAATCACTTTGAACACCATAGCAATGTTATATCAATGTCCTGTAAACATCCAAGCATCATGGCAATGGTTTTTGCTGAAAATATAGTTTAAATTAACTACAGGCGATAATTTTAGATGCTCTTCTACAATCCTTGTCATGCTTAATTGAAAAACAATCCTTTGGGAGCACAAACCAAGTGGTTGCAATGTTGCTCTTTCAGTTGGAATGATTTGATAAGAGGTCACTCATGTCAGCGACAAAAATCAAAGCCTAGCCGTACAATGCACACAGAGCGGTTTATGGAAATTCACAGACGATATATTAACTGATATGCAATTAACGGTCTGCAACTTTCAAATTCACACGTACAAGGCATATCGACTAACACTTGACCAGTGCTGGGTTGCTAACTTGAAACTGTATCTTAAACAGTTTATCATTTAAAGTAGTATAATTAAAATGTATATAGGTTAGTACTCAGTCGTAAAAGTATAATTTAAAGCTACAGTCAAGCTACCTTAAAATAGTTAGCTACACTACAAATTACTTACAAAAATTAACTCGATTAACATCATAGCATTAAAGGGGTCATATGATGCTTTTTTAAAGATCATTATTTTGTGTATTCGGTGTAACAGAATATGTTGACATGCTTTAATGTTCTAAAAACACATTATTTTTCAAATACTGTACATTATTGTAGTTCCTCTATGCTCCGCCTCTCTTAAACGCTTCGTTTTCTACAAAGCCCCTCCTTCCAACAAGTGCAGTCTGCTCTGATTGGCCAACTGGCACAGTGCATTGTGATTGGCCGAACACCACAAGCACACGTCGGAAATGTAACGTCCCTTACGGTAATCGCGAGTTGAGTTAGTTTTATCAGTTTTTATCAGCCCGAAAGGGGAACAGAGATGCGTGAAAGACACAGTGATGATGCTCCTATGTATTTGCAGTACACAAGCCACGGTTAAGATGATTTCTGATGGGCTGTACACTCCACTGTGATGTGACCCTGTTCCCCTCACACACACACATACACACATCACGTTACGCGCAAAACTCTGCATTTGAACAGTCAATTGCAAATACTTGAACTAATAACAAAACATGCTTACAGTCGCTGATTCATAGATTGTCATAGCAAAGTCGGAATTGATCCTTTTTTAAAAAAAAATAGCCTGCGGTGCATAGCCAGCCTTGTACTCTCCTAGGTTCACGAAACTGTCGTCCATAAAATGCGTTGCACAAATTCGAACATTTGGGTTGTGCTGTTGTGTTGTAAACAAATCTTAACCAATGATTTCTAAATGCATCTACTTTCGGAAGGCCAAATAAAGTGCTTTTGCCTAGAAACACACAGAGTCTCCCTGACATGGCTTCAACACTACTGCGGTTACTGAAACCACACCTTCTTTCTTTGCGTGAACATTTGGGTGCCATTACGCAAATATTTCCACATCGTGACGTAGACATGTGGGGGCATGTTTGAATGAGCCGTTTTAGGGGGCGTGGTTGAGTCTTAACTTTTATAAAGAATATCTCTTTGGGTTTAAGACTTTGCAAATTTAGGGATCTCATCTATGCACGAGCTTGTAACACTCCAAAGAGAAAGGAAAACTTGAAATTGCATCATATGACCCCTTTAAAGCGATCAGATAAACAGATAAATGTACACTAAATACAATCAATAATACCAGGAAAAAAAATAATAATAATAATAATAATACCAGCAAGAAAAGCTTTTTTCCTGAAGCTGATTTTCCTGAAATAATACCTGCAGGAATTCTATGAAGGAAAGAATTATATGCAGGAATTGAATCCTCCAGGAATTATGTCCTCCAGGTCTATTTAAATAAAAACCGGAGTATTGTACTGGATATGTATGAAATTATGCAGGAGTTTGTATGTGTTGTATCTCTCAGAGCCGTGAGTCCCACTGACTGCAATTATATGACTGACAGACTGCAACGGTTTGAGTTAAAAAACTTTGTGTTCTACTGAAGAAACAAAGTCACCTACATCTTGGATGCCCTGGGGGTAAGCAGATAAACATCAAATTTTAATTTTTGGGTGAACTATCCCTTCAACTACAGTTAACCTAAAGTCTTTGTTAAAAAAAAAAATTGAATATAATTGTTTTACACTACAAACTATTAACGAAAAGTAGTTTTGAAAAGTAGTGACTGCATTAAACAAACAACAAAAATATATTTTCACTAAATACAACTAATAAAACTAGCGAAGACTTTTATGCCTTTATGCCATTAACATACCTGAATGCTAAACTTAGCAAAGAACAACTTTTAACAATTTCGCAATCACACTGATGAAACTAACAAAAAATTAACAAACACAATGATTTACTTAGCTGAATGCTAAAAACGTAACAAAGACCAACATCACTGAAGTATTTCATAATGACACTAACTCTTAACAAGCTGCTCATCATTTAAATTAGCTTAACTACAGTGAAACTACTTTGATTTAAAAAATATTAATAAAATTGTTCTACACTACAAACTTATAACAAAAAGTAGCTAAACTGAGGTGACTGCAGGTGACAAAGCAACAACAAAAACAGATCAATTTACACAAAATACAACTAATAAAACTAGCAAAAACCTCCATTTACATAGCTGAATGCTAAAAACTTAGCAGAGGAAGCGTTACAAAGAACAACATAGCCTTACTATTTCGCAACCACACTGATAAACTAGCCAAGAAAACTAGCAAATGCAGTCATTTATACATAGCTGAACAGTAAACACTTAATGAAGAACAACAACATTTAACCATTTCACAACCACACTGTGATTACAGTCAAGTAAACAGATCAATTTAAACTAAATGCAACTAATAAAACACTGTCATTTACATAGCTGAATGCTATAAGTTTAGCTACAAATATAGTACAACATTTAACTATTTCAAAGCCACACTTTCTCTTAACAAGCTGCTCCTAATATTTCTAGGTAAAATACAGTCAATCAGTCAGTAAATGTCACAGGAACCTTTCATTTGATTAATGAATCATTCATTGACAAAAACAATCCGTACAAAATGACCCAATTCACTAAAATGAATAAGACTTTCATGTGAGAGTGAAGTTTTTGTAGTAATGCTAATTATTGGAAAAAGCAGCTTGTTAATGCAAAAGCTACTCTGAAAATAACCAAGCTACTGTCATGCTAAGTTAGCTTAATGAACAAGCATAACCTACTTTGTGGTACAACAGGCTGCATTCCCTAAATTGAGTTCACATGAAAAATTGTGGGCCACAAAAATATGACCCATATTCTTTCTTCAGCGGGAATTGAAATGCCTGACAAAACGAGTATTTGGATAACCTGACGATAAGGGAGGTGGCATCGTTCTCTGAAACCGAAGGAGGACCAGGGCACAGTCAGGTACTTTCCAGGGAAACAGCCAAAAATAGCCACCATTTCCACTCAAACGAGCACTCCACACAACAGGGGCCAGTACGCACACGCACACACGCACGCACACACACACACACACACACACGCGCACACACACACACACACACGCGCGCGCAGTGGGAAGTCGGAAGCGCCGGAGGGAACGGGATGTGGAAGGTACAAGATACACGCTACCGTGACACTCAAGAACACTTGTGCTAAGAGGTTATTTTATTAAACACTTTAATCTCTCATCATGGAGCCACAAGAAATGCACTTGTTTTCCAAAAAGCAACCAAACGGTCAGGCCTCATCCTCCTTTGGGCGATGCATTGGCTGGCGTTGTTTATACAGGCCAGCAGTTATGATTATTCAGACTGTGGTTTATTGGAAGTGCACCAGACGGCATTGTAGAAACGACAGTGACTTTCGCCGCTTGTACGCAATACAAGAGCGTGTGAGGTCAGGATATTGTTTTTCTTTACTAGTGCACTGGAGGCGACTGTATAAGTACACATTTATCATTCCCTCTCTATTTACTTCAGACTTGTTTTCCTAGCATTAGCAGAGACGATTGGTGGTGGGTTGTTCCTGTTGTGCAGTAACAGCTTGGTATGTCTTCAAAACAAAACAAAACAAAAAAGGCTTAGATTTATAGTAACAAAGATGGATGTTTTATAGTGAGACACCTTTACAGAATTCATCGAATCCATTGCTAATACTGCTGTTGTTTTCCCACCAAAATGATATCACTTCCTGGAAGATGATGTCATTCACTGGCTTTTGTTAGAATTTACAGAAGACTGAAATAAAAACAGGATGGAAGGTGATATTTGGGGACACAGTCAAAACAACAATAACAAAAATACCAAATAAAAATATTTATATATATAAAAAGGCAGTTTTTAATGTTGGATCTTGCAAAACACCCAGGGACATGATATATCAAGTTAAATCAAAGCAGTAAAATGTGTTGAAGATTACTGCTGCACTGTTATATTGTGATGAAAACTAAATAAGATTTCCATCTTTAGAATTTGAAATTTAAATGTAAAAATTTATCCAAAACAAATAAATATTTGCTTTATGTATCTGGTCCATTTTTCCAGAGGTGAAAAAACTGTACATTTTAAATATGTGTAAGTTAATTTGGTCTTTTTTCAGTATACTAAAATATAAATGGCTTCCAAAGCAGCGCAAATTGGTTGAAAATTACTGCTATATTTACTTACTTAAATATTGTCACGAAAGAAAATGAAATATGATGCCTATAATTAATTAATAATTAAAATATTAATTATACTAACTAATAATTAATTAATTAATTAATTTCCATATTTAGAATTAGAAAATTGAAAAAAAAAAAAAATTAAAAGTTGAGAAAACTCAAAAATCTGCTGAAGCTGGTTGCCTTAAACTGTTACGTTTTCTCAACTTTTTTTTTTTTTTTTACAGTGCACATTTTCCCATAAGTAGGACATTTTAAATACAATACAATATTTTTACATAGTACAGTAATTTATATTAACTTACATAATCATAATATTGTATTAGAAGAAAACGAACTACTGCATTCCATTTTTAGCATTTGTAGTGTATTTTATCCAAAATATTTATATATCTGGCTAATTTTCACAAAAGCGTAAGAACTTTCAAAAGCTAACACACAAGGACTAAAATCTGCAAAAACACCATTTTAGATTCGATGGGCTCTTGGTTTCATGGTTTGATTTCACATGAAAATGTACTGCACAGTAGGAATGACCCAGGTTTGCTGTTTTTGTTAGTTTGCGCAGCTTGATTTCACCAGCAAATTGAAAGACCTTGCAGCAAGAGTCAGCACAGCCAATGCTTTCATTTAAACACGTCCAATTCAAAAGAACATCGGCGTCTGAAAAGAGACTGCCATTTTGTGATTAGCGTCCAGGTTGGTGTGATTTACTCGAGACCCGGCCAGTCTCTATTCCCAGGTCTGCCAGGTTTCCACACGAGCTCGCTACTTTCCTTCGGTGATTTACGCAGCTACCGCGAGCAGCTGGAAGATTTTTTGCCGTCGAAGTCTCTCTTGACGGAGAGCTCGTTCAATGGGCCTGCAAATCCAAGAGGGAAAGATAAATCCTGAGCGCTGGACTGAATACATCACTCCGGAGTAGGAAAATTAAGCTTTCAGCCAGTGAATGGGAGGAAAAAAAAAAAAAAACCCTGAAGAGGGGCAATCAACTGAATACAAGATATGAAGGAAAGAATGTCGCCACTTTAATCATTTTGTTGATGATTAAAGAAAGGAAGTCATATATTAAAGCTTCAGGCCTCGGGTACAGTGTGCGTTAAACTAAGCGAAATGAGATGCAGTGAATTCAACAGAGAGTTCAGTGGTGTTAGAAAAAGAAAGGTTGTTATGCAATGTTACGCTTAACCTTGCTGTACCATTCTGAGTCATGAAACTGTAAAAAAAAAAAAAAAAAAAAAAAAACCTATCCACTGGAAAGACTACAGTACTGAGTGGCACACAAAAACAGAGAGTGAAGGAAAGAAATTGAGAGAGGAACTGACAGATATTCAGAAACGAGCACCATGGGACCGTTTTAAGGAGGCCATTTTGCCCTTTTAAATGAAGGCTGAGGGAATGACAGAGTAAAAAAATGAAGCTGAGTTCCTCAAGAGACTCAAATCCTCTCTGAATGAGGGGGAATGCTGGCAACTAACACCAGCGAAATGAAGCGAGACTCTCAAGGGCGACAGCCGCGCCGTCAATTCCAGTTGACCCGCAGGACCTACAGAGACACCTGCGCTGCCACGGCGAGATGATGCTGTGACAGCATAGAGATTTGTTCTGGCACAGCGATTTCGGTTTCGCCAAGTGACTTTATCCACTCACAAACAGGCGTTTGGGATCCTTCAGTGCTTAGATTTTAGCACGGCGGATAAAGATGTCAAATGTCCCGTGGAAACGCGTGGGTCAGTTTTGGCGCCTTGAAAACCTGAATATGCCACTTTGCTAATCTTATAAGAGGTTTAGTCATTCGACCCGTTATCAGTATTGTCAAAATGAGAATTCCATTTGATATTAATTACAGTCTGGCACTCCTCTTTAAATGAAGAGGATCTATTAAGTAACCATAATTATGACCTGAGAGGATTAATAACACTCTGGGACATTCATATTCCGTACGGCTAGGAAAATGTATCACTTAACGCCCAAATATTGGCTTTTGCTTGAGCTCAAGTACAATTAACAAAACAAAGGAACCATTTGCATAAGTTAATTACATAAAAATGCCAGCCTTCGGCCACATTTATACAAATGTCAAGTGCTTTGAGAATCCAATACTTGATGTAAGTGAGGTGACCAGCCATTAAGCAAAAGGAGGAGTTAGCTTGAAATTCAAAATATGCAGAAGAAACAAATGTACAAATACAGCTTGCATGCTAACCTCATTAGCATGCAAAAAAGGTTGCTAATTTGCTAATTTTTCTTTGTTGATTGCTTATCAGAAAGCGCATGAAATCAGGTAACAGAGAAAATTACAGCCCTTTTGCAAGACGAAATGAATCTACAAATCTCCAACATGAATCTCTTTATTAGCTATTAAAGGGACAGTTCACTCAAAAATGAAAATTGTCATCATTTACAGTGTAAATATTATGACTATGATATAAATTTAAAATGACAAAAGTTATGAAATTAAAGCAAAAAAAAAAATAAATAAAAGTAGCATATAAAAAAAGCACATAAAAATACTAAAACTTAAACTAAAACCAATATAAATAATTAAAGGCGCCGTTGGAGATCTCGGAAAATGCTAACTTTAGCCTGATAGCACTGAAAGCGAATGTCCCACCCTCCCTGCAATCGCCGTCCAAAGCCACGCCCCCTGAACACACATACGCTCTCAAAGAGCAGAATACCAGAGACCAACATTAAATTACACAAGCAATAGGCTACATCAACGGTCCAGTTCAGCAAACATATATATGTTCCATACAAAGGGCAATTAAAGTAAAGCTAGAGCGTGAATTTAAAAATGGTATTTATTTACAGAGGTATATTATGTCACACTTCTAGTAAGTTTCGCCTGTGTGTGAAGATGCTGAGCAGCCAATCCGTGAATGAATGTTCCGAAGTAGAAGTAAACTTCAACGGATTTCTCCTGCTCAGGGAGTAGAGCAAATGAACACTGTGTAGGGAGCATGTCAGACTGAACACAGTTCATGCACGTAGCTCTTCTAACGAGCTGGTTATCTGAATCAGGTGTGTTAACTAAGCGAGACATGCAAAATATGCAGAGTGGGGAGCGCGAGGACTGCAATTGGGAACCGCTGGGCTACATCATGTGTTATTCAACGGTGAGAAAACTTTATAGCACAGTTAATGAAAGTACTACAATACCAGGAAGGAAGATCGGGTTGTTGATGTTTGTCTGCCATTCTCGCTCTGTCTGCAATAGCGTACGAGAACGCGCTGATGACGTATCGTGTCTGCGCGAACAGGGTGCGCAGGCATGCAAATGCATACGTTGACACAGTAGTAGGAGAGAAAAATTAAAACGCTCGGACCGAGGGTTTTGATTGGGCGAACATTTCTTGGTCCTACACCTTCCACAGAATATATAAATACAGATAAATACATTTAGACCACTTAACTTAATGATTGCTATCAGGATGTGAAGAGACTTTCAACCAGAATAACAAAAAATGTTTCTGAAGACAATCACCTATGATACCTTTAATATTATATAACAATGCATTTACTCACACCCATGTTGTTCCATACTGGTATAACTTAATTGCATCTGTGGAAAATATATAAATGATGGCTGACTTTTTTTAAATCTCTCTTTTTGTGTTCCACAGAAGTAAGTCATACATATTAAACTACAAGAGGGTTAGTAAATGACAGTTTTCATTTTTTGGGTGTACTATCTCTTTAAATGAAAGGATGGATATGCAACAAATATATGCAAACATTGCATTGCATGGTAACATGACTGGATTTTTGCTAATTTGCCACTTGCAAGTGCTTATTTTGCTTTGTTGGCCACTAAACGGAAAACATGATAATACATAGAAAATGACAGGCCTTTTTTGAGGAAAAACTGACTGCACAAATCCCTAATAGTCCCTTTCTGAAGGCTGCGGAAAAGGTTAGACACCATGTTACTGCCTAAAAGACCTGCTCTGTTAACCGAATATGTCACAGAAACTGCAGGGGCAAAGATTCAACAAAACGCTTCGACAAGTGAACACTGAGGACACTGACAATACGCAGGCTGAAGAATGAAGTTTCAATTCCCCCCCAACTGCTCCCCAGGCGCCGCAGCACTGGCTGCCCACTGCTCCGGGTGTGTGTTCACAGTGTGTTTGTGTGTGTGTTCACTTCTCACTGCTGTGTGTGCACTTGGATGGGTTAAATGCAGAACACAAATTCTGAGTATGGGTCACCATACTTGGCCACACGTCACGTCCTTTCCTTTCCTTTCCTTTCCTTTTAACAGCCACATGAGCCAAGAGCCAAAAGTGTCTCACTCAGTCCTCCGAGGCAAGGTTTCGCAACAAAGATTAAGCACAGTGCTAAACAAGGAAACATACTCATGTACACTGTGTTAGTCACTATAAATGCACATCTTACCTTTAAGCTGATCTGCAACCACACTTGGTCCAATCCTTTCTGTGACTCGCCCGTCTTCTCGTAAGTACCGGTCATCCAAAAACTTGTCCGTGGCCTCCGAAAGGTGCACCTTCCCGGCGACACCCAACTGCTCCATAAGATTGGCTAGGTTGACATCGTTGGACCAGACGTCAAACTTAAAGCGCTTCATGCCGAGGATCCCGCAAAGCACGGTGCCAGTGTGGACGCCAACACGCATGTTCACCATCTCCTTCTTTTCTTGACAGAACTGCTCAATGGCCTGGATCATCCCAAGCCCCATCTCTACACAGCAGTAGGCGTGGTCCTCTCTTGGTTCGGGACAACCAGCCACGCAATAGTAACAATCTCCCAGCGTGCTGATCTTCTCGCAACATGTGAGCTCACACAGGCGATCGAAGCGACCGAATAAGTCATTGAGGAGTCCCACGAGGGCATGCGCTGACTTATTGGCACTCATCTTAGTGAATCCCACAATGTCTGCGAACAGGATGCTGACCGGCTCCATGCGTTTCATGTTGAACGGCCGAAAGATGATCTGGCCTCGAGGTATCGACGTCTTCTTGCGTTTGGTGCTCTTTGGGCTGGAGGCGCCCGCAATGGCTGCTCCCGTCGAGTAGCGCTTAACCGAATTGTCATTGTCGTCATCGCTCTGCTTCATGAGCTCATCGGCCACCCTACGAGGCATCACCGAGTGGATCATCCGCTCCTTCAGGGCCTTTTCCACCTCCAAGTCTTTCCCATGCATGATGGCTTGGCCGACCTTGAGGAACGTGCTGCGTGAACGCACTTCGGACATAATAAAAAGGTGGATGCCAATGACGTGGGCGCAAAGATGCAAAATGGCCCTTCCTGGGATCAGCCAGTAGAGCGTTTCCAAATGTTCCTCGGTGGAGTTCCTCCAACCATTGCCTTGAATCAAATGCATCCATCCAAGAGTCTCAAAAAGCACTGAGTAGAGCAAGCCGAGCAGGAGCGAAGCGTACAAACGGACGTGGAGGAAACTGTAGAGCAACGAAAGCACCTCCATGCCTAGAGAGAAGGTGCCAACTGGGGACAAACAAGGAGCAACTAGACCTCCACTTCGGGTGGCTTCAAACGTCAGGTTTTTATCCTCGGCGCCACTGAAGTCGCCTGCGTCCTCTTCATCCTTCAAAGGAGGAACATTAAAGTCACTAAAGCCTGAAGTCTGGATCTGAGGTGCAAGAGTGAGGGCAAATGTCACCACGATGAGCAACAGCGAGGCTTGATTGTAGCAGTGGGCGTAGAACCGGGTGAATGTGAAGGCGAACAGGACAGAACAGAGGAGTAGGAAGGCAGCTGTGGGCAATAAGAAGGTAGTCCTTTCACATCGATTAGCATTAGCAATGAAGAACAACCCCCAGAGAAGGCTGGCGGCCACCAAGTAAAACAACACACAACGGAAACGGCGTTGCGTTTGAGGGAAGCAGCGCTCGCGGCAGGCTTCCTCCAGAATGTTGGAGTCAAACTTGGGGTTCCAGAAATGTCCGGCCGACCTTTCGAACAGCTGCGGCATCTTCCTTTGAGTCCGGAGGCCTTTGACCGCTGGTTTGCGGATGGCGGATTCGCCTGAGCTACAGCTGGAGGAGATGCTGTACTTGCAATGTTTGGAGCCCCCGATGATGCTGCACATGGCGCTGGCACCCAGACTCCCACGCTGCTGTTTGTGCGGCTTGGTGCCGCTGATCCGCACAGAAACGGCGCCATCGCCGCTGGAGTCGCAGCTTACTTCGCTGTTGTGAAACAGCAGATGTTGATGTTGAGGAGAAGCCATGATACCGTTCAGATCAGAGGCAAGCTGGGAGAAATGCAAAAAATTATGAAAATAAGTTGCTTGGGTGGAAAAAGAATCAAGAGGGGGAAACAAATGGAAATGGCGCCAAACAGCTCTGACGACTAGATGATGAAAAATTTACTCATGCGTTTAGACAGTTCCAAGATTTTGAGTTTTGGATATTTCACCTCATGACGTCAATAGCGCATTCCTCTTCTCTTCTGTCTTTCTTGACGCACATGGGTCGGAGAAGTTTATCCAAAGCGCATGGAATCTTTCGACTTACTACGAGTGAATCAAAAATGTTCTCTCACTTCTGAATCAAAGTTACATAATAACACCACAAAAATGAAGACTCAAGTCAAGGACTGTTTGCTTTGACTCCTTAGGGAACTTCTTAACTCCACTCTGATGCCAAGTGCACAATTTTCCCCATAAATGAACCATTACATTGGTTTTCAAGAAGAAAATTGTATTTATCAGACCATTTAGAGGACTGTCAGCATTTATGCTTGACATAAGTTATGGCATTCCTCATATCCAACACAAGTCATGCATAATAAAGTCCAAAAACTCTTGATCAAATAAACATTAAAAAAGTCCAGCAGGGGATGAGTATGTCAAAAAAAAGTCCAAACTTAAAAACATGATGTGTTTCTACATTATTTATGCTACTTAAGAAAAAATAACTCAACACGGTTTCTTAAAAATAAACCTTCCGCCCTCTTTTATTCTTCAGATTCAGAATAAGCGTTCACTGGAGACTCCGCGTCCTGTCAGACGGACATAAAGAGCACAACAGCGTTACTGTTGTTAAAAAATACGTAGAAAAATTCAACCAGTCTTCTTTCTTAAACAGCCTGTCGCGTTAATATTCTCTTGACAGGAGCACCGACCTTTCCTGAGTTCCCGCTCCGGATCTTGCAGGCGCTTATATTGCGAATTAAACGTGAGTAACGGGACAAAAATAATAAAGATTGCGCATATGGATTAACTTATCATTCAAGATGCATAAATGCCTGTTTGTCCAGTATATTCTCATAGACACACTGTGATCTTAATTCAGGTGCGGCTGTTTGAAACCAGTTTGAGCCGTTTATTTCAATACACGTTGTAAAAGTACTTCAAATGAAGAATGAATTCACCTTGATGGTCAGAAGTCATTTAAGTTTCCTTTCCTCGTGGAGAAGACAGAAAGTCTGCACTTCTCTCTCCATAGACTCACAGTGGTAAAGTGCCTCTTTGGTTTCTCTTCAGGACTCATTTCCACGGGCAGCTTTTCCTGTGATGTCCAAACAAATCTCTTTCTCAGCCGGTTCCTTTATGCTCCCCATCAGCGCACAGCTTGGCACTCGTGACACATGCCAGTGTATCATAGTTGACTTGTGTGCTTTCGCGCAGCTCGGGTGCGCCGGTGACCATCAGACATCAGTGAGATCTCCATCTGTATTCGCAATCCGACGCGGTGTCTGTACAAGTCCACCAGACGCTGGAAATACATTGAGAGGTGGGGATAAACGCGTGCGTGCACGCTCCGGAAAGAGAACAACAGAAGGGTGGCGAGCACGCACGCATTCACAAGGAGGTGGGCTCTTCTCAAACCGCAGTGTTCGCGTCGGAGCGCGTCCCCAACGCTGACGCGCGTCACCGAGAGCTGTCAAAAGGGGACTGGGGATTGGGGGTTGGGGGAGGGGAGGTGAGGGGAGGGGGTCCAATCAATGACGTGTAATGCAGGGGGAGACACAGCTGTCATATTGAGAGCAATATGAAATCAACCAGACCAATTTAGCGTTGACACCACTAGATAGAAACACATTTTCTTTCCTATCTGTCTGTCTATCTGTCTGGTTCTTTTCATTGTTTTTGATAGATAGATAGATAGATAGATAGATAGATAGATAGATTAAGATAAGATTAATAATTTTCAATAATTTCTATCATAATTCCTATCAATATATATGTCCCTGGACCACAACCCATCATAAGGGTCAATTTTTTTAAATTGAGATTCATACATCATCTGAAAGCTTAATAAATAAGTTGAAAATAACCTTTAAAGTTGTCCAAATTAAGTTCTTAGCAATGCATATTACTAGTCAAAAATTAAGTTTTGATATAGTTACGGTAGGAAATTTACAAAATATCTTAATGGAACATGATCTTTATTTAATTTGCTAATGATTTTTGGCATAAAAGAAAAATCTATCATTTTGACCCATACAATATATTGTTGGCTATTGCTACAAATATACCTGTGCTACTTGTGACTGGTTTTGTGCTCCAGGGTCACATATCAATCATATTGTAATTAAATAATCATTTCTTGGTTACTGGAAGTCTTTGCTTTCCAGGTCAGCTCTGCTTAGGGTCCAAAGAGTTTATGAAACATTTTCCACAGTGTGTTCCGTAATACTCACCAAATCCACCAATTTTGTAATTAAATGTTGATCCCAGTTTATGAAATTATTCCCAAAATAAACCATAAGTCTTTAATCCGCATGTTTTAATTAATAGAGTCTCTTTGCTCGGCTGCCGTGTTGTGCTTGCGCCGCGCAGCAGTAACTGTGGCTGAATCAAAGTGATTATGTTGTTTTGGAAGCCAGCGAGAGGCTAATATGCTTAAAAAGCTTCGGAAGACTGTTTCAAAGGAATTCCCTGGAGAACTGCTGCTGTGTGTGTCTCTAGAGCAGGCCAGGCCTGAGCGGCTGGGTTATGACACAGAAAGGTGACAGGTTTCTTACAGAAGTACACTGCTTGTTCTTAGGGTAGATTATGTTGTTTTGGGGAAAAAAGGAGTGTTTTTGGAAAAAAACAAATCCCAAAGTCAAAGGGGATATTTTCCTTGAGGAAAATAAAGGAGCATAGAATTACTCAAGTTCATTATTTTCATGACAATTAAATACAAAAAACTGTAATGCTGTACATCACAGATATATTTTCTTTGATTAAAAAAACTGTAAAAAATAAAAAATAAAAAAATAAAAAAATTGTGCACTCAGAAATCCACTGAGAATTATGGTTAAAAAACATCTAGATGCATCTGCCTTTAATTCATATTGAATTAAACAAACCTATACATTGCATACAAATGCATAGCAGAAATCACATCCAGAAATACATTAATTTAATTGCCATAAAAATGATGTCACTGCAAAAAAAAAAAAAAAAAAAAAAATTAATTAAAATAAACATAAATTTAGCAAAACATAATTTGTTTTTGTTTTTTCTTTTGATTATGGGGTGAAATTGAACCCAGACATCTATTTGTGATATTCACTCAATAAAACATATGTTTTTCTACTCACACCTTTCGGTTTACTGAAACACACTCACAAAGACTGAAATCTGGAGAAACGGCCTTGAGAAACACCATTCCCTTTGAACATGTTACACAGTCCCCCGTTACAGTTCACTTGCACACCTCCCTTTGAGTTGAAGTCACGACCGACCCCGAGCTGCTGCAATGCAGCTTCCAGACCTGTTCTCCAATCACGTCTGAGCACAAGGCAAACTTCAGCCTGCCGTCTGAAACGTGTGTATGTGTGAGTGTGACTTCACACACTTTCAGAGGCGGCCCTGATGTTGTGGGGGCTTCCCTCGCTCTGGGGGGAATATAGCACAGTCTGTTTTGAAATATGTGATCAGTGGGCCGTGTCCTCACACAAGCGCGCAGACCCATGCCATTATTAACTCATTAAGATTAATATCGTTTGGCGACAGGACACTGGCTTCATTCTGCTATTGAATGCGGCGGCCATATTGCACATTTGTTTCTTGAGGAGTGCTGCAAAATGAGCTGTTACATCTTCTATTCAATGCGTTAAACACTGAATAACAGATACGAGAACGCAATGAGGAAATTTCCTTGATTACAATCTGTTCATTAGAAGCAACATGAAAGACATCAGCAACCCAATTTACTTCAGTTATGTGACGTATTTCAGAGGGAAACAGAATATTTGTGTGGGACTTGATTTTATCCATCAGGAAATGATGTGAATGTGTAAAGTGTGCATTTCTTATCAGAATTGAGCTGAAAGTGAGTTTGCAGTGGATTTATACTATTTACATTTATGCATTCGGTAGGTGCTTACATTGCATTATATAAATATTTCTATCAGCCCTTGCATTTCCTAGAATCAAAACCATGACCTTGGCATTTTTAGCAGCATGTACTACTGTTTGAGCTACAGGAATGATGCAGTGTTGTGGGAAAACTATTTATTTTTCAAGTCTGCATTTGATGCTTTTATTCAAAGCAACCTATACTGCATGTATTTTATTTTATCAGTTCATGCATTTCTTGGGAATCAAACCCATGATCCGTCTTTCGGATGAGACGTTAAACCGAGGTCCTGACTCTCTGTGGTCATTAAAAATCCCATGACACTCATCATAAAGAGTAGGGGTGTAACCCCGGTGTCCTGGCCAAATTCCCTCCACTGGCCCTTGTCTATCATGGCCTCCTAATCCCCATGCTGATTACCAGTTCTATGACTCTCTCCTCTCCACCTGTAGCTGGTGTGTGGTGAGCGCACTGGCGCCGTTGTCCTGTGGCTGCCGTCGCATCATCCAAGTGGATGCTGCACACTGGTGGTGGTTGAGGAGAGACCCCCCCCCACGATTGTAAAGTGCTTTGGGTGTACAACCATACACAATAAAGCGCTATATAAATGCATCATTCATTCATTCATTCATGATCTTGACATTTCAAGCACCATGCTTTACTGTTTGAAATATAGGAGTTATTTTTGTTATTTTTTTGCTATTAGTGCCATATTAGTACAGGAATAGTTCACCCAAAAATTCAAATTAGCTAAAAATTTACTCAGGCTATTCAAGATCTAGAGGAATTTGTTTCTTAATTGGAACAGATTTGCAGAAATGTAACATTATATTACTTGTTCACCAATAGATCCTCTGCAGTGAATGGGTGCCGTCAGAATGAAAGCCCAAACAGCTGATAAAAACATCACAATAATCCACAAGTATAATCACACCACTCCTGTCCATCAACATCTTGCTATTAGCTAAAATATGAGTCCTTTATCCATATTGCTTTCACCTTTGAAAAAGTTGTCTTGTCTGAATCAGAAGAGAAATATGCACAGATCAAGCACAGTTTACAGTGAAAACAGTTCAGAATTGTTCTAAGCAAATATGTGGGTGGATTCTGATGTGAGTGGGCAATAGGAGATGGACTTTTTCACTGGAGAGAGCAGTATTATGAATAAAGGACTCATATTTTAGACAGAAGCAATAGTTTGAAGATAAAAATGTCTTAATGGTGTGTTTGTTTCTTACAAACACACAGCTTTTCACTTTACAAGACTGTAACTGTTGGACTGGAGTGGTGTGGATTACTTGTGGATTATTGTGATGCTTTTATCAGCTGTTTGGACTCTAATTCTGACGGCACCCATTCACTGCAGAGGATCCATTGATGAGCAAGTGATGTAATGATAAATTTCGCCAAATCTGTTCTGATGAAGAAACAAACTCATCTACATCTTGGAAGGCCTGGGGAGCAAATTCTTCTCTTTTCTCAGTCAAAAAGATTTATTTTTATGTTAACCTCATACATATTGATAAGACTCTCTCCACTGCATCATGGTTAAGAGGTTTCCAATGCAATGTTAAATCTCTCCCCAATTTGCTCATTTTAAGCTGCTGTACAAGTTTACATTAAACTAATATGAGCATTTTGTAATGCTTGAACTTTTTCATTTCATATTTTGCATTACTTCATTCACCTAATGTTGGCAAAAATGGTTTGCACTATAATCTTCCTCGCTTCAGCATTACGTTGTGCAATTTCTGTTGCTTTGTCCTCACGTCAATGTGATGCAATAGCTCTTCACATTCTGTGCTCACTCTAGTGGACAACTACTGCCACAGCAACTTCAACACATATGGACACTCACTCACGGCTAATTAGAAGTGTTGAAAAAACTATTTTCACTTTAATTGTCTCAAGATACTTTATGAAACTGAGCTTTACATTGCCTAAAGAACATGAGAGGGGCGTTTGCACATGCAAAAATTGTGGTTGGTTGCCAGGTCATTTTAATGCGCTTGTTATGGTGATCTGTGTAGTTTTTTATAGCTCATGAGCTGTAGTTTAATACTTTTAACCATCAGAGATTTTGTCACATTTTTAAACAAGCCACCTGTCAGAATAACAAATCAGGCTCAGGGACTGAGCAATATTCACATCCTCTGCATGTTTTAATGGGCTTGCTACATTTATGGTGACCCCTGTGATTTCCCACCTGCCTCAGAAAACACACCTGCTAAATATACAGCTGACTTGAGCATCTTTCAGCACTTACCTGCCGTTAAAATCTAAATCTGATAGCGACACCATGGTTCGTCTTGTGTCTATTTTTGGAGGTGGGAACAAAGAGTGACCTTGATATTTAGACAGGTCTTTCAGAAGAGATCCGAGTCTATTAACCCCCACGACCCAACTCCAAAAAAACAGACAGCTCGGTTAATAACACTTTATTGCAGTTTTGTCGCTCCCACAGAACTGCACTGTTTGCACTATGTTCACTGTTGACTACCATACATCACAACTAGGATTCCAAAAAAGCCTAAAGCTTATAAAAATGCAGCTTTCTGAGGTAACATCTATCTAGATATCTAGAGTAATGTGATTATTTCCACACAAAACCCCAACCATTACATAAGACCTGGCTATTAGTTGTGGAATTTTAAATACGCTTTTAAAAATGAAGGTTCTGCATTGGAATCGCAGGTTCCGTGAAGAACCGTTAACATCCATAGAACCGTTCAAATGCACAAAAGATTCTTTTTGTGGAAAAAGATTATTACAATGCTCTTTACATTAAGAAAGAACAGTTCAATTAAAGGAATAGTTCAGCCAAAAATGAAAATTATCTGAAAATTTACTCACCCACAGGCCAAGATGAGTTTTTTTCTTCATTAGAACAGATTTGGAGAAATTTAGCACTACATCACTTGCTCACCAACGGATCCTCTGCAGTGAATGGGTGCCGTCAGAATGAGTGTCCAAACAGCTGATAAAAACATCACAATGATCCACAAGTAATTCACACCACTTCAGTCCATCAGTTAATGAAAGAGCGAAAAGTTGCATGCATGTAAGAAACAAATACATCATTATTTTTTAACTTTAAACCATTGCTTCTGGTTAAAATATGAGTCCTCTATCCGTAATATTGCTTTCTCCAGTGAAAAAGTGCCCTTGTCTGAATCAGGAGAGAAATATTCACGGATCAAGCACTGTTTGCAAGACAAAACAGTTTTAAACAAATCTATCAGTTCATTTTAATTTGATAAGACATGAAGGATGGACCTTTTCACTATTATGGACTCGTATTTTGGCCAGAAGCAACAGTTTAAAGTTAAAATGTCTAAATAACATATTTGTTTCTTACAAACACACAGCTTTCAACATTACCTGATGGACTGGAGTGGTGTGGATTACTTGTGGATTATTGCGATGTTTTTTCAGCTGTTTGAACTCTCATTCTGACGGCACCCATTCACTGAATATAATGCTCAATTTCTCCAAATCTGTTCCGATGAAGAAAAACTCATCTACATATTTTCAAATCTTACAAATTTTCATTATTGGGTGAACTATTCCTTTGAAGGTTCTTTAAAGAACCCCAAATAGATCTTCTATCACATTGCTGTGAAAACCTCTTTTCAGAACCTTTATTTTTAAGAGTGTAGATCTTTTTTTTATTGTGGTATACTACAAAGTAGATAAGTGGAAATGTGAAAAAACCAAACCCATATGTATCATAACATGCAGTGTAAAAATGCTAGTAGCTTATCAGTCTGAAGAGAGAGAAATAATCATCCATAGTTACTATTAACCTATAAAAGTGAACAAATCAACCCAAAAGACAGTGGAAAACGCACAACTGGGGAACTGATTCAGTAAGTTTAAAACATGACAATTGCATCACTGTTCACATTCAAGGCAGCTGATACCCATTTTCAGTCTCAGGATATTTTATTTTTGCTATTTTTTACATTTTTTAAGTGTGTGTCAGCCATTTTTGTTTTTCCATGCGTACACATTTTTCCCCTTCAAAACTGCAGATAGTTTATAAAAGTAGCGCGGAAAGAGAGGAGACTTATTTTGACGCGCTCTCCTCATAGTCACAAGAAACTCCACCTCAAGACTTCACAAGAACCTCCCTCCACCCCGTCCCAGAATCCCCCGCCCACAAACGTCCCCACACACAACCTCTTCACGCAAAAAAAAGTCCCGTGAGATCCGTCTCCACTGACTCGAAACGGACCCGCGGCAGGAACAGGATTAGCTCCACTGCTCCTCCTCGGTTTGTTCGCTCCACCGTTCCTCCTTTCTTGCTCTCGTCCTCCTCCTCGGTCTCCCTCCCGCCTGGTTTTCTTTTCTCAGTTTCGCCGGTAGCGGTTCTTGGGCTTTTCCCCGCAGCCGGTGGCCTCGCAGGAGGACAGGGTCGGGTTCTTGCCGGAGTTGATGCTGCCGAGCAGAGAGGGCAGTTCGTGGGTGATGGCATGCTCGATCTTCTCCAGTAGACAACCGCCCATGTAGGAGCATTGAGCCGACAGCTGCTTGAAGCTGCTCACCGGGTTAATCCCAAAGAAGTCACGGTAAGCGTCTCGGTTGGGCAGGTCGAACTTGCTGACATTGGTTTTGGCCAGGATGGACTTGAAAATGTAGAACTTATCGGGATCGTCCACGATCTCCTTGAAGACCAGTTCGGGGTCGCTGAAGAAGCTCATCTTCTCCTTGAAGGTCTGCACGTAGCGGTCCACCAGGAGAGCGTGAATGCGAACACGGATGCCGTGCTGGCGGATGAAGGCGATTTTGTTCTCCAGACGGTTCTCGATCACTTGGTTCAGGTCTTCCAGCAAGGATATTTCCTCGCGTTTGAAGAGGTCGCGGCTGGTGTCCGGCGCGTAGTCGTAGGGCCAGAAGGAGCTGACGTAGACTCGCGGGGGCTCGGTCACATTAATGAGGGGCGCCAGGCTCCAGAAGAGGGCGCCATAGACGCGCATGAGGTCCTGGGTCGCCAAGCTGTCGGCCTTATTGAGGATGATACGGATCTGGGACTCCCGACCTTTCAGCTGTCGGAAGAGCATCTCCAACTCGAGGCCGACGTCCAGCTTGGTGGGATCAAAAACCACGAAAATGAGGTCCGCGCGATCTATAAACCACTGGCACACGTCATTGAATGGGTAACCTTGAAGTGAGAGAAAAAAATATAAAGAATTAATTATTATTCATAAATTGAGATGTTAAATACAGGGTATCTGGAGGGTTTTTAAGACTTTTTAAGACCTTTTTTAAGACCTTGACAAACAAAATTAATGCCGTATATCTATTCATTAATTTCAGTTAAACTAAATGAAAATGAAAAAATGTTGCTTTGGCTAGCTGAAATAAATGAAATATTTATTTATTTATTTAAAAAATATATATAAACATTTTATTTCATGTAACAAAAAATGTATAATAACCCTGGTGCCTGAACTAGTCAAATCTATATACGTTATGAATATTCAATAATGTTTTCCTTCCTGTAAAATACGGTTTATTGTGTAACCAACATGCCATAATAACCAGAAAAAAGATTGTATGCATAACTTTTAATTATAAAGGAGCCTGAGATACACCGGGACTCTTATATTGAAATATCTATGTGCCACTATTTCCAGCTGCTCATTCAAATGGAAGAGATGATGATGAAAAAAATATGCACTGAACATTGTCATAATTCCTAAACAGTAGGTCATAAACAATCATAAATAGTCATAAATGCATGAAATTATTGAATGACAACTGCTCTGAAACTGTGAACCTAGAACATGCAACAGTGAAAAGAGCAGCACTTACATTTTATTAAATCAGTTTAAGGAATAAGTTTAATGATCAGCTCTTAAACTGAAGATCTCTTAAAATGACAATAAAGACGGTACCATTTTGGGTTTAAGACTTTTAATAAGGACCCACGGGATCCCAGAAATGACAGAAATCAATGGCGATGATAGAGAAGTCTGTACCTCTCTCCTGCTGTTTGCGGTTCTCGATGATTCCAGGCGTGTCCACGAATGTGACCCGCTCCAGAAGCTTGTGGGGCATCTCGATGCCAACCAGCTTCTCCAAAAAGTTCTGGCCGAACTTCTCCAGCGGGGAGAAGGAGCGAGAGCTGTCGGCAGCCATGACGATGCCCTCCACGGTGCGGATCTTCTCGCCGTGCATGATGACGGTAAACTCTGAGGTAGTGGGCTCAGCACCTGGATGAACAGAAAATAATGCCAATCTGTAATAAAACAATACTTTAATACCGAAAACCACTTGACAAGCAGCACAGACGGCAGTTTACCCGTGTATAGCTGGTAAGGAGTGTCCTGCAAACCCAACAGATAGTTGACCATGGAGGACTTGCCCACGCTCCATGGTCCAAGGAACAGCACCATGGGTTTGGAGGTGATTTCTCCATCTGTTTGAGAGAGAGAGAGAGAGAGAGAGAGTTGGAGAACAATGACGTTTACTATTAAAAAAAAACTGAGACTAAGGGCGAGAACCACAATGCTCTTTTATAAAGCAAATGAAAATCATAATATTAATACACTTTCAAAAATAAAGGTCCTTAATAGGCATCGATGGTTCCTTGAAGAACCTCAAACAGCCATAGAACCTTTTCTTTCCACAAAAGAGTCTTTATAGTGGAAATAGTGCTTTCCTGTAGCTCAAATAGTAGAGCATGGCGCTAGCAACGCTAAGGTCATGGGTTTGATTCCCAGGGAAAGCAAGAGCTGATAAAATGTAAAAATTGTAACTTGAATGCAATGTAAGTCGCTTTGGATAAAAGCGTCTGCTAAATGCATAAATGTAAACAGATTTTTCAAGTGTTCTTCACAATTTAACATGGTTTAAGAACTGTTCACTGAAAGGTTCTTTGAGAAACCAAAAATGTTTTTCTATGGCATCGCTGCAAAACCCCTTTTGGAGCCTTTATTTTTATGAGTGTATGAATTTAAATATTCAATAATGAATTGGTTATAATTGAAAACTTTATCTCCATCTGTCAAAGGGAAAATGATGTTGCAAGCGTTTTTTTTAATGGTGCTTGTTGCTTATACTTATTGCATATTGCTGATTAACTGGGTTTCATCGTTCACCTTAGACCACAGAAAGTAAAGTACCATCACACTGGGGTGCACATTTGCAGAAGAGCCAGCAGAAACAGCAAGCGTAAAGAGCGATAAATGCGCCATGCAGCATCGTTGAGTGTCGGCATTAATGCGAGCGAATCAGAATCAATAAGGAACCCAAAACAAGTCTTTAAATTGTTGTGTGAATGCATGTAGAATCTTTTCTTAATATGGTAATTTTTTGTTGAACCCAGTACCTTTCATAAAAACCTTTCTAGATAATGAAAAACAAGTTTTACAAGCTAAATTGGATTTCTTAATTTTTTATTATATCTAATGAATGCCTATTTAAGAGCTCAGATGAAGGAATGAAGGCCATTTCACTCACTTCATCTTTTCTGTTGTAAAACCTGAGGACAGAGTTCTAAGAGTTCTTTAGGAAAAGAAACTAATTTCTGTTTAATTAATTGCAGAGAATGTCATTTCTATGAAGTACTCCAGAACAGGGCAAACACAATCACTCAAGGTCCCTCCAGCTCTACAGCGGCGTATAGGTCGAGGAGCTCGGTTAGCAGCTCAGAAGATGTAAAGATAACCTGAGTGCCACCATCAAACCTTCAGACAAAGCATGTGACTATACACTCTTAAAAATAAAGGTTCTTGGTGGTTCCACGAAGAACCTTTAACATCCATGGAACCTTTCAAATACACAAAAGATTCTCGAGATGATTAAAATGTTCTTCACACTAAGAAAAAATGGTTCTTTTAACAGCTGGAAGGTTCTTTGGGGAGCCTGAAATGGTTCTTCTGTCGCATCAAAAATCCCCTTTTGGAACCTTTATTTTTAAGAGTGATCTTTATTGCAATTAGTCAATTTTGATATAAGCATCCGACATATGACAAGTAACCCCCCTCCTCACCCATATGGTCATGCAAGGCCTGCACATGCAACAAACACTCATACGTCAATGAACTTTAGCCAGAGTAGATGCTATATATTTAATATGATGCAAATAAAATCAAGGCTATGAGGGACGGAAGTACAGACCATTCAATATGTGCTGTCTTTAGGTTTTGTCTAATTTGCATGACTTGTGTTTTGTGGCGTTTTTGTCCTTTTCTGTGTTTTGTCAGATGAATAATTAATACCCGCATACACAACGGTACAGCATATTAAACAGATTGTACTTCTATCCCTCGCTGGTTCTTATTTTGCATCAAATTAGACACATTGTCTACTAGACACGTCATAACACCAGACAAATTTTTGGGGTCGGTAAGATCTTTTTTTTTTTTTTATGTTTTTGAAACTCTCTTATGCTCACCAAGGATGCATTTATGTTATCAAATATCCCATAGAAACAGCAATATTGTGAAATATGATTACAATTTCAAATAACTGTTTTTTATTTGAATATATTATAAAATGTAATTTATTCCTGTGATCAAAGCTGAATTTTCAGCATCATTTCTCCAGCCTTCAGTGTCACATGATCCTTCAGAAATCATTCTAATATGCTGTTTGCAGCTCAAGAAACATTTATTTTTAATTCAATGTTGAAAACAGTTGAGCTACTTAATATTTTTGTGTAAACCGTAATGCATTTTGTATTTGAGGCTTGTCTTATAAATAGAATGTTCAAATGAACAGCAACATTTATTGAAAATAGAAATCTTTCCTGTAATTTTTAATCAGTTTAATGCATCCCTACTGAATAAAACTATTAATTTCTTAAAATAAAAAATCTTATTGACCCCAAACGTTTGTAACAGATGCATCATGATTAATTGCCAAGCACTGTTTATTGCACACACCATTCTATAACACTTATGCAACCCACATTTTGCAGTCTTTATACAACAGTCGTTTATCTTACAGTATGGCACAATCAAATTATTCTCATAAACAAAGACTTCGATTAGTGTTCAGAATGAATTCAAGTAGACAATTTGATTAGTCGGATGAAGAAAAATAGCTGAACCAAATCTAGACTTTCACCCAAATCTGCTGGTTGAATTGCTGCACGTGCCACTGGATGATTTGAAGCTCCAAATTCGTCTGTTAGTTTTATATTCTCCAAACAAAATGGATAGAGTTTTGCTCTTTGCAGTGGCTGAATATCGACTGAGCAATGCTACACGCTGACATATAATGGCACTTTGTAATTAGTGCTCATTCAGTGCTGATGGTAATTGGGCAGATGAGCGCTAGCTGGCGTTACACTGCAGGGGATCAGAGACGCAGGCAGTGCCATGCAGTGAAGCGCCCCGTCATACCCACCTGTGGCAGAATCCCCCAGTGTGCGTCCAGGATAGGCTGTTTAGTGACGGGTGATGTCGGGCGAGGAGAAAGGGATGAAAATGACAAGTGTGAGGAAAAGTGCAGGCAGAGGAGGAAGAGAGACAGAAAGAGAAAGAGAATGTGAAGGGGGAGGACAGAAAGGGACACTTTTCCTGTGAAGCGGGAGACAGTATGTGATGAGCTGAAATGTGTGTGGATGAAGATTGATGCTCGTCCAGATACAGTGATTTCTAGAAGAGATTGAACACACACTGCAACAAATCCTATTCTTACAAATAAATGTAAAAAAAAAAAAAATCATTTAAATATCTGGTCTTGTTTAACACAAAAATGTAAATGTAATATATAAATGGGTTAATCTTATAAAAAATATAATTAATGTTTATCTTGTTTTAAACACAAAAAATTAATACATTTGTGAAACCTGCCAAGAACACATTGAAGATATTTCACCCAAAATGACATTAAAAAGTAATATTTTACATACACATTATTATATATTATCTATTGTATATAATACATTATTACTGCTATGTAAAAAAAACCTCAATCTCTTTGTTTTAATGAGAAGATTACATATATAATTACAATATATAATAATATTTCATTTAAATTAAGTAAACAAAAGTTGTACACAAAACAAAGTTTATGTTTTATAAAATAAAAATGGAAAATATTTGTAGTTTTTTTAACTTCCAAATTTTACATTGAATTTAATGTGCTACTTCACATTCCTTTATAACTGTGTGTAAAATTTTCTACACCACATTTTTAATGCATTTATTCATGAACAAAATATATAATGATATATTTTTACAGTTTTACAGTAATGGGAATGAGATATTTTACACAACAGAATAAAGCAACAACAAAAATTCATTTTCTTTTGGCAAAATCTAAATTTTTATTTTTTACTTTTGATTTTGTGGTGAAATATGATCTGATCATCTTCTAAGATTCAACCTAATTATATTTTTAACGAGATAAATGTACGTAAAAAATCATTTCAAGTAAAAATAAATAAATACCACAGTTTAATCTCTAAAAGCCTAAATATACCACATTTTGCAAAAATCCCACTAAATACTGTATATGAATTTATGGTTGTGCTGTCAAATGTTTGGTGGAAAAACCATGCTTGTACCCAGAAGCCCCTGCATGGCAGAATGTACTCATATTGAACTAATGTTTCTTGTGATGTGATGGTTTAGGACACATTTTCTTCCTTTGATCACCAGCAGCAGGCTTTGATCACACTGGCGCTCAGATGATATTTGATAGCTTGTTTCAGCTTCTTTCTACTTCCTCACAAGTGTAGAGGTCAGTTTTGCATTAATGCAGGGGTTAAATACCATGCTGAACCACAAGGGGGCAAGCTGGATCCCAGTGTTCAGTCAGGGGTTAGCAGGACACTCAACACTGTGAAAGTCACCCTTCAGAGGACACAACCTACATACACCCAGCACCTCTACAATAACCACTCGCCCTTGTTTATCTAAACCTCATTTTCGCACTCAAACTACTACTAAGGGAAGAGGTAAATCTGGTAAATGGGTTAAAACACGAGGTTTGCTTTTAACCAAATGATGCTTCACAATATAAAAAAACAAAACAATATAATACACAAAATAATGTTTCTGGGCTGATGTTTTCACCTACAAAAGTGTTGTGTATAAATAAATAAATAAATAAAGGTCCAAAAATTGCATTTTTCTAAAAAAGAGACTCATTTGGTTGAAATTATATAAAACCATAAAATCACTACATTATGTCACATTACTTGGGATATTTTCTAAAAGTTTTAAGAAATATTGCTAACAGTCAAGAAGTCAAAAGTTCACCCAGAAGCATAATAACATACAAACAAAATTATGTTTTTACACTGTGTCTTTGTCTATTTAAATATGCAAATTCATAATTAATCTTACTAAATGTTCATACATATGCAGATTATGAGCAAATCAAAAAAAACTATTGGGTTTGTTTTAATGTTATGACCAACAAAAAATATATAAATTAATAAATAAATAAGACAACTAGTAGTAATATATATATATATATATATATATATATATATATATATTAGGACAAACCCAAAATTAAAGGTCTAAAAATGGCATTTTTCTAAAAATTACGGGAAAAAAAAACTATATAAAATCTGAAATTTGTCATTTATTATTTGGGATATTTTCTAAAAGTTTGAAGTTGTAAAATATTGTTGAAAGTCAAAAGTTCAATGCATCTAAAAGCATAATTTAATAGAACCAAAATAATGGTATTGTGTTGTGTAATTGTCCATTTAAAAATGTTTAAATATTTAAATTATGCACAACTCATAATAAATTTGACTGAATATGCAGATTATGAAAATGTCACAAAAACTATTGGGTTTTAATATTATTACCAACAACAACAAAAAAAGTGTACTGTTATAAATTAATTAATTAATTAATTAATAAAATCTGGTAACTAACAGTAACATTAGGCAAAAATCCAAAATTAAAGGTCTAAAAATGTAATTTTTTTAAAACCATGGCCTAACTTATTTATTGAAAGTGATATAAGTGTTAGTTATAAATGTAAATGTTTATACATATTACCACTTATTATTTCAGATATTGTTTGTGATAAGTCAAAAGTTCAGTTCAATCCAAAAGCACAAGAACCTCCTCTTTTATAAGGTATTACTGTATAAATAATTAAAAACAGAAAAAAGCTGCACAGAGGATATTTCATGTGTATTCATGAGAATTTTGTACAGACTTGTGAGGACTAGAGCACATAGAGGTCTTATATAAAGCGAGGGCTGTTGAGAAACTCTTGATTGCTTTCAGATGGAGGCTTCATTCCTCCGGCAGTAATAAGAAAGCCTTGTGTTTTCTATTTTATCTCTCTCTCTCTCTCTCTCTCTTTCTTCCTCTGTTTTCTGGCCCCCCTCGGCCGGCTCTGGACGATCACCAGTGCTACAGCTGTGGAATGACGAACCGCACATGTGTCGGCTCAAAGAAGCCACGATACTCGGATACGCCAACGGAAAAAAAAAGCCTTTTGCCTCAATTAATCCTGCAGTTCATTGTCTAGAGGGGTTTTATTTACCAGCTCTGATGTATCTGGAACTTTGTGAGTGAAATGAAATACTCATATGAAAGAACCACATTTGCTGTTGCACAAACCACACAGAAAATGATGTTTAAATAAAGCTGCGAGCAACAATTACTGGGCCGGGAACACAAATAGCGCAAGTTTAGGACAGGTAATTCAAAATCATTTCTAAATGATTACATTAGTATTTAATTAAAGACACTGAAATTTGACACAGCAGCCTTAGGTTCTTCCTTATGAATATGATGATGGCTGCTTGAATGCACAGTGGGATGGTTTGGATGATGGAGAATGAGATAATGGAGATGAATAATCAAACAACATTCATATAATGCTAAACTACACTCAAAAAATATTTTAGCCTGAATAAGATGTATTTGCATATTAAATTTCCATCGATTTAGATTAGACTGTTTTTGACAAACTACTAAACTTAATGTGATGCATATTTGTCAGGCATACATATACAAAACAGGTAAGAATTCTGTAACTGGTTTATATTTATCATAAATAATGCAATAATATCATACATTTTAACTAACTGAATATTGCTTGTTTCACAGTTATAGACATATTTTAGCCATGTTCACGCTAAATTTAATTAATTTTACAGTGAACAAATTTATGCTGATTCAAAACAGTATTATTTTAGTATCACTGAAATACTATTATAGTTTTTATTCATATTTTGAAATAGTCTTTTTATTATTTTCATTTTACTTTAGGTTTTAGTATTTTGTGTGTGTGTGTGTGTGTGTGTGTGTGTTGTAATGTTTATTAGTTTTTGATGTTTTAGTATGTCTTATTAATTTTTTCTTCTTTCATTCTCATATATTTTAACTAATTAAATATTGTTCCACAGCTATAGCCATATTTGAACCATATTCATACTTTTTAACTGAATAAATGCAATTTCACAGTGAACAGATTTATGATGAATATTTTGATGTTTTTATTTTTGATATTTTCAGTTCTCATTTTAATTTTAAAGTTTTACTGATTTGTTGTGTTTTGTCATTTATTAATTTTTTTATCTATATCGTTTTTATTGATTTTTATTTCAGTTTTAGTTTTTTAAGTACAATCAAGTTAAATGAAAAAAAATATATTTCAGATTTCATTTTATTTTCATCTTTAGTAATTTGTTGTAATTTTTATTTCATTTTAATTTATTTTAATTTTAGTTAAAGCTGTTTTTTTTGCCATTTTTACTATTTTCTTTTTTTTCTTTTTTTTAAAAAAAATAGGTCTATCTTTTATTTTAGTTTTTCTTTGAGTTATTTTAGAACATCGTTTAATAAATATGAGAAATGTATCCTTGGAAACAAGCTAAAATAAAATAAGTTTAAGGTTTTTATATGTTATTTCTTATTTTATTTTAGTTAACGTTTATTTAAAGTATTTTTATGGTTTTAGTTAACTGTAATAACTCTGATTCTATGCCATTTAAATAAATGCATTTTGAAAAAATAACTATTTTTTAAAAAAAATCATGGCATGGTTTATTATTGAGGATTTGCATCTATTTGATTTTGAGTGCAGAAATCTCAAAAAACCTGTTTCTTACCCGTTTCATTTATGTATGACAGACAAATACGCATGGCATAACAGTTTATAAGTTTATGTGAACATGCAGTTCAAATACATCTTAAACTGAGAGCTAAATATTCTTTGAGAGTAGACAAACGCACACGAGACAGCAGTGGAAAGCAGGCTGACGGTACCTGAGATCTCATGCTGTCTCAGCTCATTGTACTTGTAGGCCTGCTCCATGGGCCTGATGGAGTTGTGGTAGATCTTCTTCAGCCTCTGCAAAGCAGCTGAAAGATGAAACAGAGAACAAACAAAGAGCGAAAGCTGAGTATGACATCCACCACAAGACACAGGGGCAGAGCCCAGAGAGGAAAGACTGCAGATGGTGTTGTGGATAAAGCGTTTGGGAAGGACATGAGAGGAGACGGTAATGTAAACAAACCTAAAAACATCTACGTGCCTTTCTGAGGTAATAGTTCAGTTTGGAACAGATCCCATGAGTCAGATAAAAACTTTCTCTTGGTAGCTGATGTGACATATGGACTAAATAATCCATTGTTAAACTTTTATGGCGAGTTCAATTCACAAGCAGCAATGACTCATCATGGTTTCATGCTTCACAGACTACAAGCTGCTCAAAAAGTAGTTTAGCTGAAGGTTTTTGTTTTGTGCCAGATCAATACTGCTGTGATTGTAAAAACAAATTATGTTACTCAAGATTTTGCTTCCACAAACAGAATTAATGTTGCCATAACTTACATAAGCTGACTTACTTATATAATTTTTACTGTGTATTTAAATACTAATCAGAGACCTCTGTATCTACCGTGTATCTAAATTACTATTAGCATATATATTTTGATTTAGTTTTTATTTAAAATATTTACTGTTTTAATTTTAATTTAAGATTTAGCAATTTTATGTGATGTTGTCATTTTTATTGTCACTATAGATAGATAGATAAAATTTCAGTTTTATTTTCAGTGATTTTTATACTTAAACTGTTTTTCAAATTTTATTTAGTTGGCAAGGTAACTATTTTTTAATTTTAGTTTTTTCATCTAATATTTTTATTCAATTCAATCAACGAAAAGTATTTTTAATAGCTTTAGTAAATGACAACAAAAGGGGTTTGTAAGGAGCTACAGAAAATAAAACTTTTTTCACAGTTATCATAATACCTTACAGTATTTTAATATTAGTAATATAATGGTTGATTTTTAGCACATTTACAGAAATCGATAACATTACAATTTTACACTTACAAAAATCATAAGACATCAAATTTATTTTGAATAAATTTGAATGGAAAAGGCTTCTTTTCAGGTTTACATAGCTAACATTACTCTAATAATTGGTTTAAATAATATTAAAAACCCTAATAATTTGTTTTGGCTTTAGCGTAATTGTCCACACAGAAACCACTTAATTTATTTTAGGAAACAAGTTTTCTTTATAATATCACACTTAATATTTTTCTCACACTGTATAAATTAAAATTTTATATTTTAGGAAGGAGGACTTTTGCTAGCACATCACCCTATTTCTGGGTCCTAGGCATTGAAAAGTTTGCAAACTCTTGGTTTAAACTAGTCTAAGGTGGTTAAGCTGTTTCTTAACAGCATGCTAGGTTGAAATGTTGCTTAACTCAAGTTTAAAAGCAACATTCACCTGCTAGCTAACCATCTGTTTATGTGTGTATCTGTCTAAGACACGGGCTTCATGTCCTCACCAGCATAGTCTCCTGCTTTCTCATCTGCCGCGAGCCTCAGAGTTTCCTCGATGTGAGATCTGTCTCTCAGGATGGATTCCAGAACGGCTTCCTCCTCTGCAGAGAAACCAAAAGGAGACACATTAAAACTTCCTTCGAAGCCTGAGGATATTTTGCCCAGCGAGTCACGGTGGCCCATAATTCACTGCAGCAGGTCTTCCTGAGGTCTCTGTGATTAGTATCCTGTGATAAAACAGTCCTTTAAGTCTTTGCCAAGGCCCATCGACAAGCTATCTGTTATTTGTGTGCTTTCTGGATGGATAAACAGGGATTTACAAAGAGTTTTACAGACTTTAAAACACCTTGTAAAAAGTTAATATGACCAAATGTGCATGGCTGGCCCAGACTGTAGTCATTTGTCTTAGAATAAATATAATAACAAATGCACATGGTTTAAAGGCCTCTTCACACCAAGGACCATAACTATAATGACAAAGATATAGTTTAAGAATGTAAAAGAATAGCAGAGTTCACACCACAACTATAACGATAACAAAACAGAGGAACAATATCGATTGAGTCAACCAATCGGAATCCAACTAACTTTAAACAGCTCAAACATTTAAAGTGGCAGATGACAAAACTGCATCGCATGCTCATAAAAAACAACATTCTTATTTGTTGGTGTGGAACACCAACTAATATAGTTATCTTTATAGTCAGTTAGCGTTCTTGGTGTGGATGGGCCTTAACAGTATAATCATTCACTTTTATTTACAATTTCAGAACCAAATCTATAAACATATTTTTCTTTAAAAACTTGTAAGAAAGATGTGATGCAGTTACTAAGGTATTCTGAGTGTACATTTTGAGATTTTTTTTCACCTGTTTTATTGTCCAACAGACAAAGAAGCACAGATTTTCTCAATAAATAACATTAGGACTGTTCATACTTGAAATATTTAAAGGGTTAGTTCACCCAAAAATGACAATTCTGTCATTAATTTCTCACTCTCATGTTGTTCCAAACCCGTAAGACCTTCATTCATCTTCAGAACACAAATTAACATATTTCTGAAAACATCCGAGAGCTTTCTGACCCTCCCATAGACAGCAAGGTTCCTACCACGGTCAAGGCCCAGAAAGTTTGTAAGGACATTATTAAAATAGGCCATGTGACATCAGTGGTTCAACCATAATTTCACAAAGCTACAAGAATACTTTTCGTATGCAAAGAAAAAAAAAGGCTTTATTTAACGATTTCTTCTCTCCTGGGACTGTCCTCCACCATTATGGAGAGTACCACGACGTATGCGCATGCTGCTGCTGCTGCTGATGTAGAACTGTGCCTTGTTCACGCGCAGAGGAACGCAATGCGCATGCGTCCTGTACTCTCCATAATGCCGGAGGATGGGACGAGGAGGAGAAGAATTGTAGAACAAAGTCATTATTTTTGTTTTCTTGGCACACAAAAAGTATTCTTGTAGCTTCGTAAAATTACGGTTGAACACTGATGGATTATTTTACCGATGTCCTTGCTATGTTTCTGGACCTGGGAACATTGCAGTTGAGTTGCTGTCTACGGAGGGTCAGAAATCTCTCGGATTTCATCAAAAATATCACAATGTGTGTTCTGAAGATGAAAAAAGGTCTTACGGGTTTGAAACGACACGAGGGCGAGTAATTAATGACAGAATTTGCATTTTTGGGTGAACTATCCCTTTAAATAACACTTGGTAAACAGAATCCTGGGTAATTTTGCTACAAGGTTCACACTGCTCAAAATTTACCTGGGGTTAGCCATTAATCCTATTCATAAATTTACGTTTCACTCTGTGCGTTCTTAAATCCCTGGTTAACCTTCTCAGTTGAATATTTGCGTTGTCATTGTCACTGGTTGGACAAACGCAGCACGCCACCTGTTTACACAATGCCTCTAGCATTGCGCTTCCTCATATTAGATATTTCTTCCTGAAAGAACTTTTTGGTAGTGTTGGGGAAGTTACTCTGAAACTGTAGCTTGACCAGCTACAAGCTACTAAATTAAAGTAGTTAAGCTACATTCAAGCTACCCTTCTGAAAAAGTAGCTAGCTACACTACAAGTTACTATCAAAAAGTAGCTAGCTACACTGAAACTACTTTTAATTTGTATTACTATTATTATTTTAATGTTTTTTGTTGTTGTTTGTTTTTACATTTAACATTACAGATAACTGAATAATTGTTAATGAATAATTATAGACTTTGGTCTGTGTGGGTCCTAACACCCCAGTATAGTGACGGGGACACTATACTGTCAAAAAGCACCATCTTTCGGATGAGACGTTAAACTGAGGTCCAGACTGTGGTCATTAAAAATCCCATGGCACCTCTCGTAAAGAGTAGGGGTGTAACCCCGGTGTCCTGGCCAAATTCCCTCCACTGGCCCTTGTCAATCATGGCCTCCTAATAATCCCCATCCACTGAATTGGGTCCATCACTCTCTCTCCGCTCCACCTGTTGCTGGTGTGTGGTGAGCGCACTGGCGCTGTTGTCCTGTGGCTGCCATGACCACTGGTGGTGGTTTGAGGAGACCCCCTTTTACTACCGTCAAGCTACTGAGAAAATGTAGTTACGTTAGTAGCGTCACTACTCCCCAACACTGCTTTTTGGATTATAAAGGTAAGAATTAAACAGTCTCTTCTTCACTACAGTTGATGCCCTTTTCGTCACCATTATTATTATTATTATTATTATTATTATTTTTTTTTTGTTTTTTTTGCCTCAAACGCTGAAACAAGTGTTCTATCAACGCGCAGTTTTTCCGTGACTGTCCAAAGCATGTAAATGAGCAACTAGCCATAATATTCTGACCAAGCTTCATTTCACACTGTACACGTTTGGCACCGTGATGTGGGTTAAAAACGCAAAAGCTGGTTCATAACCATGGGTAAAAAGTGTTGCTATACCGTATGTAAATTACAATTGTGAAATGTTACTTTACCCGGAGTTACCCGGGTTTAGAACTACAACAAACTGGGGTTAAGCACAGTGTTAAAATCCCTAATTTGAGTTATCATTCATGTCCGTAACACAAGTTTAATAGTTCACATGAGCAACAGTATTTGTAGCCTAATGCTTTATCTTAGCTGTTATGAATACAGTTATTTGCCGTCGACATTTGTCTAGCACACTTCTCATCAGGGCATTGTTGTACTATTAATATCAGACTATTGATATTCATGCCACAATTTTCCCCCCTCTGTTCATAGATATTTACCCACAATGCCTCAGGGCGTTCCTGCCAGGCTGCTGTTATCAAGACTGAAGACATAAATGGAGCCTAATGGGAAGACACCGTGCCTCCACATTTATATTTAGCAGCGCTGCCATTCATTACAAGTTCCTCATATATTAACAGCACGACATCTCTTTTGGAGGAAGGAGACGAGAGAACACAATAACATCCATTACATATCCTGTTTATAATGACATTTCTGTTTTGTTTTGACAGTTTGATCAGTCTTATTCTAGAGTATCAAATTTAAAAATAAAATCAAACCATTATCTGCTGCTCAAGAAACATTTCTTATTATTTTCAATGTTGAAAACAGTGGTGCTGCTTCATATTTTTGCAGAAACCGTGATACATTGTTTCAGGATTTGTTGATGAATAGAAAGTTCAAAAGAATTGCAATCTTTTTTGTAGCAATGTAAAGGTTTTTAACTATCATCGGTCTTATTTTAGAGTATTAAATCTAAAAATAAAACCAACACAGCCAACCGCCAATGGTCAAGTGTAATGTAGCCTTGGTTTCATAACACAGCGGTGTTGGTGTATACGGGGACTCCCTGGTTTCTTAACAAGCTGGAGCTTCAACGATGGACACATGGCTACCAAATGGTTGGATTATATGCTGATAAGAGAGATAACAGACCCTAAATATATCCAGCAGTGGACAGCTGCCATTATGCACCCTGTATCACTTCTGCTTTATACTGTTTTCTATGCAAGTTTACCAGCAGAACAAATGAAGATTTACCTCAGGATGCTAGTGGTGCCTAAAAATCCTAGTTCTGCCATACACTATGTATGGTATCTTTTGAAGTACCACATTTTATTATATCGTATCTTTTGAAGTTGGAGTATAAGTTTATGTGCTGGCATCAAAATACTTGCATAAGAACACATGCTTTAAATTGATCAAAAGTGACCGTAAAGACATTTATAATGTTACAAGAACCTATATGTCAAATAAATGCTGAACTTCCTATCCATCAAAGAATCATTAAAAAAATCTATCACAGTTTCCACGAAAAATGTGAAGCAGCACAACTGTTTTCAACATTGATAATAATCAGAAATGTTTCTTGAGCAGCAAATTAGCATATCGGAATGATTTCTGAAGGATCATGTGACACTGAAGACTGGAGTTATGATGCTGAAAATACAGCTTTGATCACAGGAATGAATTTTAAAATAAATTCCAATAGAAAGCAGTAATTCCATATTTTAAAAATATTTCACAATATTACTGTTTTTTTACTGTATTTTTTTTATAATTTTTTTATAAATAAATACAGCTTTGGTGAGCATAAGGGACTTAAGAGACAAAAACAAAAATCTTACTAAAACCTTTTTTAAATGTTTGAAATATAATTTAAGATTAAGACAAGATTGAATCATTAAATTTTAATTGTTAAATTCAACCCAATACACCAAAGAGTGTAGTGTACTTGCTGCAATGTGGTTTGCCTGGAAAGCTCTAGAAGTGAAGTTTGGCTCATCTGCATGCAGTCCAGCTCATCTGTCATCCCTTCCCACAATCCCCCCAGTGGCCCATACAGCTAAACGGTGTATTTATTTAGTTCTCGGGTGTCCATTGGCATTTATTTGCTTATCTGAAACTTGCTTGGGCATCCGTTAGCCTTCCTCGCTGGCTGCCGACGGAAATAACTGACAGCTCAAGTAATATATGCTTCATCAACCAGCATCAGCACAACTTAAAAACCATCTGTGAATGTGGGCCAGCCAGGATTCTGAAGAGCCCGGCATCTGTTTACATCTTGAATTTGAATTGAAATTAACTGCATTGCAGTTGGAATTCTAATGCAAGGAAGTAGTCAAATGAACTGAAATTCAGACAAATTTTTAACTGAAAGAGCAAAATTTGTCAAGACAAAACATTTAATTGGTTGAAAAATTTCTTGTTTAAAAGTTTTAAATCCATCTATCTATCCATCCATCCATCCATCCATCCGTATGTCTGTCTATCTATCCATCTGTATGTCTATCCATCTATCCATCCATCCATCCATCCATCCATCCATCCAATCCGTATGTCTGTCTATCTATCCATCTGTATGTCTATCTATCTATCTATCTATCTATCTATCTATCTATCTATCCATCCATCCATCTATCAATCAATCTGTATGTCTGTCTATCCATCCATCCATCCATCCATCCATCCATCCGTATGTCTGTCTATCCATCCATCTGTATGTCTATCCATCTAT
>JAFVLL020026765.1:0-12110 GCA_021397915.2 Tor tambroides
ACTTTTCATTTTCGGTCGGTCTTAGTACACGATGTAACTACAGAAGAGTCAAGCTTTAAATAGGAAAATTATCGAAACTCTTTGGTCATTTTTGATAACCAAATGCTAATGGTCTAATCCGATTCAATGATCTATGCTAAGCTAAGCTAAAAGTGCTACCGCCAGACCCGGAGATTGGCTGAATGGATTCAAAAATGGTAAAACTCAACTGTTTAAGTCTAGGGGAGTTGTAAAATGAGCCTATTTTCAAAAAAGTGGAAAAAGTTCTCTCAACTTTTGATTTTTACAGCACTAAAAAAAAAAAAAATAAATAAAAAGTTGAGCAAACTTAAAAAGTTTAAGGCAACCAGCTTCAGCAGATTTTTGAGTTTTCTCAACTTGTTGTTTTAAGTTTTACAGTGTAGGCTCAAAATATGCCAATTGGTACATTTGCTGATATTTATATGGCCAAAAAGTAAGATGAAATTTCGGCAACCTGTAAATGAATCTTTAAAACAGTCTAGAAAACTACTTAAAATGCATGTAAATATAAATTGTCACTCTATATCTCCCATAAATGTCTTAGTAAAATTATATTTAAATGCTAAATTTTATGATCAAAGCTCTATAGTTTTTATTGTGAGGGGAAAAACGTATGATGCAATACAATGATGATTTAGAAATGTATAAAAAAAATTCCTCACAAGCCTCATGTATCATATTTGATACTCATATTTTAATTACTTCAGTCCAGTAAGTGTTCACCTTGATTTATTACAACATTTTTACGTTTACCTTATAAAAAGTCTTGTGTATCACAACCTGAAGTGGGACGCTTTTAAAATTGCTAAAAAGTATAAACTATCAGTACAGATGACAGAAGGACAATTCAGAAAAGGATGTGTTTCATGATGAAGTGTGAACTTATTGTGGTTTCAGATGGTGTGTTTCTTGAAATAAGATATTCTTATGTATTCTTAAGTAAATTAAGCATCAGTAGCACCAGACAGGAATAGTTCATTTATTGAGAGTTTTGATATGTCCGTGACCTTGGCCCAAATACCATCCCATGACAGGAACGGAACTGTGTAATCTTGGATAGAAATAGATTTGCCCTCAGGTTTAAGGGAACCAAGATAGGACAAACCTACGCTGAGCTGAGCTTTTCAGGATGCTAGACAATAAATACATAATGGTTTCTGTTTCAGACAGATGTTTCTTGACACACACATACACACAGACCCCCGCTTCCTTTGCAAACTTTTTATTAATGACTTCCCATGGTGGACGTGGTGAGTGTGATATGACATTGTTTCCTGTTGTACTTGAAATAATCACAGATGCTCTTTACAAAACTGGATAAGATCACACACAGTTGCCACATCAGTACTCAGAGAAACAGTCACTGCATTGAAGGTAAGGGCTCCCACTTTTTCACATGAATTTTTTTTTAGATAAACTCTAAAAATATTTCAGGTCCAAGATAGAACTATAACACAAGAGAACCAAAAAGTGTGTAAAATATTATGCAGCTGTTGATGTAAATTTATTCTTGTAGGGATTAAAGCATGTTGATGCAGCTGAACTAATGGTGAAAAAACAGCTCACTGTGATGTGCCTCTCAGCAAATAAACTGCGTAAATGTGCCGCAGCTTTTTATGTAACAGTTTAGGTGTAGAATGACTATATGTCAAACTGAGAATCACAGCGTTTCATCAACTAAAATGTATACTTTTCTTTAACAAAACTTTTTCTTTGGTTAAAAAAATTAAAAACAGACTATTTAGCCTTTGAATATATTGTTAATGTTTACAATATTTGTACAATGTAAAAAAATTGTGTAAAAGTTTTTACGGACATTTAGATGGTAATAGTATGGTAATAGTTTTTAATTCCAAAACCATACATTTTAAAATATTTTACAGATAATCTTTCACCAAATGTGGTAAGGTATGGTAAGTTAACCAAACTATTTTTCCTGTGAAAATAACAAACATTTTTACAGTGATTATACACACACACACACACACACACACACACACATATATATATATATATATATATATAGGGCTATTTACTTTCAAAACGTAACTTCATAGGACTTATGATTTTATCAACGCATGAAAACAATATCCTTCCTGTTTGTCAAGACCGGGGTGGACCCTTCCATTCTCAGTGTTGATTGATGAACGTCCCTTTTGATAGACTGTGCAGAAAAACATTTTAGATAAGATAAGTAGAGGCTGCGGTCAGATAATTCATGGCATGTTGTTGACAGGATTTGTTCAAGGCCACATCTGAAATTATATATTACTGGATGTAGTGTGATATAATAAAGCCAGAGTGAAAGAAAGTTGGTGACGTTGGTCATTTGTGTACATTTTGGAGCAAATACTGTTAAACATATACAATTACAAGATTTTAGTAATTATCTAGTAAGAATATAAAGAATCAAAGTAAATATATTTTTAAAATCCAATGAACACGTTTCAAGCATCTTCTAAAAATGATGAACTCCTTTCTTTATTTTTTTATGTCTGTAATTAACAGAGTTTAGAGGAGCGCTGCCAGCGGATCCTGCAGGATATGGAGGGGTCTTTGACAGCGCGGGACCGGGTGGGCATTCAGGACTTTGTTCTCCTGGACGCCTACACCAGTGAGACGGCATTTATGGACAACCTCAGAAAACGGTTTAATGAGAACCTCATATATGTGAGTCCTGCACCCACTCATATGACCTCTTAGAATAGACTGTAAAAAAGGCAGGCAATGCAATATCCAGTATCACAGTTACTTTCATTGTTGAGATGGGGGAGAGAATAATGTGGACTCTCATGCTGAACACAGGTCAATGCACACAGCTAGTCTACTAAGTGAAAATGTTCTCTATACATCTAATTTGCCTTATCGCAGTGACTGGAAACTCACTTTGCTGATGATTCAGCACAGAGGTATTTTCTGTTTAAGGTTATCAAGGGCAACTTACAAGAATAAACCTCTTAAATGAGACTGCTGAGACAATCATATTTCCCTATGATCATTCTTTAACCTGGGATAGTTCATATTTGTAACTCTGGATTTTAACTTTTTCTGAAATCTTTGTTATTTCTATTAGACCTACATTGGGACTCTCCTGGTGTCAGTTAATCCATATAAAGAGTTGGGTATCTATACCAAGAAACAAATGGACATTTATATGGGAGTCAACTTTTTTGAGCTGCCTCCTCATATGTAAGTTTGCATATATACACAATCTGCATTGTAAAAAATGCTATATAAATGATGGTGACTTGAATTTACTTGACTGTAAACAGGAAAAATACACTGTCGTTCAAAAGTCTGGGGCCAGCATAATAATATTTCATAATATTACTGTTTTTTTGTATTTTTCAAATAAATTCAGCCTTTGTGAGCATAAGAGACCTTTCAGAAACATCATACTGACCCAAAACCTTTGAACAGAACTGTATACTTTGCATATATTTAGCATTTACTTAATTTTTTCTTATTTATATTCTTTTTTAGAGAACATTGATATTGATCAATTGTTTATTTTACATGTAGTTTAAGCATTATTTTTCTGACCTCTCAGCTTTGCACTTGCTGACAATGTTTACCGGACAATGATTAGTGAAACCAACAACCACTTCATCCTCATCTCTGGTGAAAGTGGTGCTGGCAAGACAGAGGCCTCTAAGAAAGTCCTGCAGTTTTATGCAGTGTGCTGTCCCAGCACTAGAATCTTGGACAGTGTGAGAGATCGGCTCCTTCTTTCCAATCCGGTGCTGGAGGTCAGAATTCAAGCTTTTTGTCTGAAATGAGCCATTGAAAACTTTGGTATATTCTGAATGTAGCACAGGATCATGTAAAAGAATGTTGATGCTGAGCGTTTTATAACTACAGGCTTTTGGAAATGCCAAAACCCTGAAAAATGACAACTCGAGTCGATTTGGAAAGTACATGGACATACAGTTTGACCATCAGGTAATGTCAGATTTAAACAGACATAGAAGAACGGACAGCATTGATGACAAATGTAAACAAATGCCTTTTCTTTCAGGGAGCAGCAGTTGGTGGCCACATCTTAAGCTACTTACTGGAGAAGTCAAGGGTGGTCCACCAAAATCATGGAGAGAGGAACTTCCACATCTTCTATCAGTTAGTTGAGGGAGGGGAGGATGAGCTTCTTCGCTGGCTTGGCTTGGAGCGAAACTGTCAGAAATACCGCTATCTTATTCAGGTGAGAAGCATAGATATAACTTTATATTTTCTGAAGTTAAAATAGATGCATAGACAATGTCTGAGCCATAAAGCATATTCATTTTTTTTTGTTCAAAATCGATTTCCTGGACAGGGAGAATGTGCCAAAGTGAGCTCCATTAATGACAGGAGTGACTGGAAAACTGTACAGAAAGCTCTTACTATCATTGAGTTTAGTGAAAAGGATATAGAGGTAAGACGCTCTCAGAGTGACTGGAGTTAGAGCATGCTGATTGGAGTTTTTGTCCACTTGGGTAACTGGGTCAATGTAGAAGTCTGCTTTTTAGAAAGAGAAGTCATTGTTTAATATGTTTGGTCTTTTTTAGCATCTGTTTGCAATTATTGCCAGTGTCCTTCACCTCGGCAATGTTCACTTTGAGGCTAGTGCCCATGGTTATGCCACACTAAACAGCAGTGCGGAAGTACACTGGCTGTCAAAGGTACTTCTGTCAGGTTTTCGAATAATTATGCATTAAAGGTTTTATAGTTTACACTGTAATGCCAATTTTGACCTCTTAGATTGTTTTGCAACCCATTTCTCTCTCCTTCCTTTCTTTATTATTTACCCTTGTCAGTTATTGGGCATCCCCTCAAACATGTTACAGGAGGGTTTAACTCACAGAAAGATTGAAGCCAAAGCAGAAGAGGTATGACACATTAATTGTTGCACAAAAAGCAAGTTTTACATTCATATTGCTATACAGAGTTATTATAAAATGATAAATAAAATTTAAATTTAAAATGATTTTAAACAGTTGTTTTAGAGATGGAATATTAAGTACGATTTCTTTAACATTTCCTGTACTTAAGAAATGCATGATTATGTAATATTTATCATTTTCAGGTTCTAAGCCCTTTCACCGCTGAACATGCAAAGTATGCCAGAGATGCACTTGCCAAAGCCATCTATGGCCGCACATTCTCATGGCTTGTTAATAAGATTAATGAATCATTGGCAAATAAGGTATGCATGATTACGTGGAATTTACAAATTATGCTTTTTATAGTGGTTTATAAAATACATGAATTAGTTGATCAGTCTATTTATAATATGTATGATGCAGGATTCAACCAGAAAGACGGTGATTGGACTGCTTGACATCTATGGATTTGAAGTGTTTGACGTGAACAGGTGACCCTGAAGTATTGCAGTCATACACACTCACTGAATGCATTTATTTTAATGGTTTCCTTCAAGAAAACTCTAAAAAGGGGTTAATGAGTTAACAAAACCAATTAGTAACCTTTTTAACAATATAGTGTCAGAACATGCCCTCTAGACATCTAGACACAAATAAATGGGCCATCTATCATTTAAAAGGGGTCAGTAAGGTTTAGCAAGAATGCATTCATTTGATTGTAATTGACAGGAAAGACATAATGTTCCAGAAGATTTCAGTTTGAAATAAATGCTGTTTTTTAATCTTTCTATTCATCAAAAAGTGTATCACAGTTTCCACGGCACAACTGTTTTCAACATTGATAATAATAGGAGTACTAGATAGATATAAGTTTTGATGGATTGATATTTACCACGTGTGTGATTACTGGTGCTTTTCTCCTCAGTTTTGAACAGTTCTGCATAAACTTCTGCAATGAAAAGCTTCAGCAGCTTTTCATCCAGCTCACCCTCAAATCAGAGCAGGAGGAGTATGAGATGGAGGGAATCGAGGTAAATATTTTCAGTACATACAGCATTTGTTACACTTACAGATTGTAATGTTATGTAAATGCTTTGCCTCACCTTGTGTTTTAACATATTTTCATTGATAAACATTTTTTTCCCATGCTGACATTTTTCAGTGGGAGCCAGTGCCATACTTCAACAACAAGATCATCTGTGACCTGGTGGAAGAGAAACATAGAGGCATCATATCAATACTGGTGAGTGGAACTGATTCAAGCTGACATACACATCAAGACATGATTAAGTCACAGTCTTTATGTCATGTATCCCACAATTAAAGGATGAAGAATGTTTGCGTCCTGGAGAAGCCACAGATTTTACCTTCCTGGAGAAGCTAGAGGAGAAGATGTGCGGTCACCCTCATTTTGTCACGTGGGTAGCTTTTCACTTTAAACTGACTTAATACCAGTATTTCAATACTATTATAGCACTAGATGATTTTATTCATTTATGACCCTTCTGTAGGTATTAAAACAGGAGGGTCCCTTCCCTTCCTCTGGAGGACATCCTTCCAGTAGAGTTTTATCTTCAGTTCTAATTGAATCAAGGTTTCCAGAATCACTAAAAACTTCCAAGCTGGACGTGTTGGAGGCAAACTCTGCAGGAAGGCAGCCCTCCAGGAGCAGGAATGGACACCCCTGCATTGAAATGAATCCCTAAAAATAATAATAGCTAAATTTGTAGATAATGAATACAGATTTCTTCCGTTTATACTGATATTACAATCCAAGTCCTCAGCTAAAACCTGCATCTAAGTTTTTAATTCCAGACATGACTAAGTTGTGAATATACAAGCTGTCATATACTAGATAGGCTCATGGGCATTTATTGAAATGAGAAGAATCACCAAAATATCAGTATTGTGGCGCTAATGTGTCTGTAAAACATGTGGCTGCTCAATTTATAATGTCATGAGACAATGATTTTTATCAGGCCAAACTCTGTATGACTTATTTTGTAAGATGGACTGTAAGATGGTACATTTAAAGAATCTTTTATGGACTTGTATATAGTCTAGTTATTTTTCTATGTTAAACTTTATCCAATGTTTATATGTGACCCTGGACCACAAAACCAGTCGCTGGGGTATATTTGTAGCAATAGCCAAAAATACATTGTAGGGTCAAAATTAAGGGCCAAAAATCATTAGGATATTAAGTAAAGATTATGTTCCATGAAGATATTTTTTAAATTTCTTACTGTAAATATATCAAAGCTTAATTTTTGATTTGTAATATGCATTGCTAAGAACTTCATTTGGACAACTTTAAAGGCGATTTTCTCAATATTTAGATTTTTTTGCACCCTCAGATTCCAGATTTTCAAATAGTTGTATCTCGGCCAAATATTGTCCTATCATAACAAACCATACATCAATGGAAAGCTTATTTACAGTTACTTTCAGATGATGTATAAATCTCAATTTTGGAAAATTGACCCTTATGACTGGTTTTGTGGTCCAGGGTCACATATTTATTATAATGTTTGTTAATTTGCATCTGCCATAGCCTATAAAGATAGCCTAATAGCCTATAGCATATAAAGTTATGGCAATACATTTAATTACACAACAATAGCCAAAACCTTCCGATGCAAACTAGACTTGAATTGCTGTGGTAAACAATTTGTACTGCTGCGAAGCATTGTATTCACTTATTAATCAAGTTTACTTTTTCTAAATTTCAGGCACAAATTGGCTGACCAGAAAACACGCAAGACCCTTGAACGAGGGGATTTTCGTCTTCTGCACTATGCCGGAGAGGTTACTTACTCAGTTGTTGGTAAGTTTCATTTTATGCAAACAGTTTAAAGACAAATAAGGTTTTTAAAACATTTCCTTATCTTGACCTCTATGGTTTCCCCATATCAGGATTTCTTGACAAAAATAATGATCTTCTGTACAGAAACATTAAAGAGGTAAGAGGTTTCACCACAGCATGCATTCTCTCTTGGCCTGACATAAATAATGACATAAATGCAAAAATTGTTTGTTATTGTTTAAGGTCATGCGACAGTCTAAGAACAGTATTATACAGCATTGCTTCCATATTATTGAACCTGACGGCAAGAAAAGACCTGAGACGGTACAGTGAAAGAACCGAACAATCTGTTCTTTCGCTCTCTTTCTCTCTATAATGTATTTTTAGTGTTCATTTTCAGGCTACGAGAAAACAAATTTGCAGATTGTTTGAATATAGTTTTGGTATTGTATCATTATAGCTGATAACCTATGAGCAACTCCTGTATTTAAGCTATTGCAGCACTTTATTCATGTACAGGAAGCAAAAAGACATTTTTGACCAGGTTTTTTTGTAACAGGTAGCCACCCAGTTTAAGAGCAGCCTTGCAGGCCTCACTGAAATCCTCATGACCAAGGAGCCATGGTATGTGCGGTGTCTGAAACCCAACCACTGTAAGCAGCCAGGTGAGCCTTTCACTTCACACCTCTGGTTAGTAGTTTTGTCTGCTGAATGTTTTACAAGACTGTGCCAGTGACCTCTCTCTCTCTCACTTGCCTAACCTCAGACCGCTTTGATGATGTCATGGTGAGACATCAAGTCAAGTACCTGGGGTTAATGGAACACCTGAGAGTCAGGCGTGCTGGGTTTGCTTATAGGAGAAGATACGAGGTCTTCCTGAAAAGGTGCATTTGCATTGTGTGTTTTCATTGTGACTTCAATTGTCTTTCATGCCTTTGCCAGACATTTTCTATCTAAAGTTACAGTTAGTGTTGCTTTGAACCTATCTTCTCTATCAGGCACTTCTTCTCACTACTTTTCACCTGCAAACATGTGACAAACCTCGATGGTTATCTTTGCAGATATAAGGCTCTATGTCCTGACACATGGCCACACTGGAAGGGGACACCAGCAGAGGGAGTGCAGCGACTCATCAAACACCTTGGCTACAAACCAGACGAGTACAAGATGGGAAGGTACAAACTGTACAGGCTACTGCTACTGTATGATGCTGTGTTGTTCTTCTAGGACCAGAAAATATCTGTTTTCTCCTAGCGTTTCCTGAAATATTTTTTTTTCTATTTCCTCTTATTTCTCAAGGACAAAAATCTTCATTCGCCATCCCAGGACTCTTTTTGCCACTGAAGATGCGTTTGAGATCTGCAAGCATGAATTGGGTAAGGCCCCAATAACATCTGACAAAAGAAGACTGGCATTCCCTGAAGGTGTCGTGATGATTCTTACAATGCCAGCTTTGACCTGATTGGTAGGTGTCTCCAATCTCTTTTGCTACAGCCACAAGAATCCAGGCCAAATACAAAGGCTATAGGGTGAAAGGACAATACCAGAGGCAGAGGGAAGCAGGTATTAATCTTTTTTGGTTTAAAATACTGGATACTTCAGAAAACTATGTATATAACATCACTTTTTATTCATTTTTAACAGCTACCAAGATTGAGACATGTTGGCGGGGCCTGCAGGCCAGAAAAGAAAGGGAAAGGAGAGCCTGGGCTGTCAAAGTCATCAAAAAGTGAGACAGTTATCGTGTCAGATGCTTCACTGTCAGTTACTTCTACCTTTAAGTGATCAAAGTGATGTAGGAAAGGCTTTTCGTACAGTCAGTGAATGGAAATTGAATTAAAGTTCTATCTCTCTCTCTCTCTCTCTCTCTGTCTATTTTTTTAATGTAAATGTACACTATCATTCAAATGTTTGGGATCAGTAAGTACTTTTATTCGGCAAGGATGTATTAATTTGAGTGACAGTAAAGACATTTATAATGTTACAAAAGATTTCCATCTCAAATGTTTTTTTTTTACTCTCTCTTCATAAAAGAATCCTGAAAAAAAAAAAGACAGTTTCCATAAAAAATAAGGAATAGTTCACCCAAAAATGAACGGAATTATTTATTCACCTACAATGTGGTTGACCACATTCTTCAAAATATCTTCTTTTGTGTTCAGCAGAAGAGAGAAATTCAAACAGGTTTGGAACAACGTGAGGTTAGTAAATGACAATAGAATTTTTGTTTTTGGGTGAACTATTCCTTTAAGCGGTTTTCAACATTGATAATAATAAATGTTTCTTGAGCAGGTTCAAAATTCAGCTGATATCACATGAATAAACTACATTTTTTAAAAATATATTAAAATAGAGAAAAAATATTTTCAATTATATTAATTTTTCACAATATTACTGATTTTACTGTATTGTTGGAGCAGATAAATGCAACAATTGTTATGATATTTGAGTTGTAAAAGAGTTTTGTTCCCCAATTCTGCAGGTTTATTAAGGGCTTCATAAACAGGAATCAGCCTGTCAGCATGGACAACTCTGAGTATCTGGCCTTTGTCAGACAGAGCTACCTCACTCGACTCAAAGAGAATCTGCCAAAATCAGTATTAGACAAAACCAGCTGGCTAACTCCTCCACCCATAATGCAAGAGGTAGTCCATACATTATTGGATCTCTCCTTTATCACTGAAACCATGCAAAAGTTTTGTTTTATAGCTGAAAGTGATTTTTCACTGTAATGAAACTATATTTTGTTATAAATGCATTTATAGGCCTCAGTCATCTTGCGTAAGTTGCACACACGTCTACTCGTACGGAGGTATGTTCGAGGGATCAGTGCACAGCAGAAGGCTCAGGTAAAAAATATTTTACATCTCATTTGTCTGAATGTTTATTTTCACATTTTATTCACTGGCTGGAATCCATTTACAGTTGAAATGTATTTTCAGCTGCAAATTAAAGCACTGACCAGTGACATATTCAAAGGCAGAAAAGAGAGCTACCCTCAGAGCGTATGCCAACCCTTCGCTGACACTAGGATAAGTAAGAGTTTATTAATTTTTTGATATGGCAGTGTTGCTGTAAATCTTTCAATGTGTAAATGCAAAGATCAGGTTATACCTTATGAACAAACATTATAGCACTTTGTTCATTCTTTGTCTATTCAGGTGAACAAGACGTAAACATCAAAGTCTTGCAGCTGATTTGTCCTGAGGGCATTAAGGTACATGAAACTAAAAGAAATGTTCAGTACATAGGTATATGCACATATATATGTTTGGAACTTGAATCCATTTATTGGATGTAATCTGGATGTAATCTTATTTTTGTTTAGCATGTCTATGGCAATTTCTGGGCTTGTTTAACTAAGAGTACAGTAGATCTGTCTGAGCTTTATTTTTCAGTCAGATGTTTATATCATTGGCATGGGAAACTGATGTGATATCTCACTCTACACAGTACAGTGTTCCAGTGATTAAGTATGACAGGAATGGCTTTCGGCCACGTTTCAGACAACTGATCTTCACTCAGGCCGCTGCGTATCTGGTGGAAGAGGCCAAAATCAAACAGAGGGTGAATTACAGCTCACTGAAAGGTGAAATCTCAATACCCAATAATAATTAAACGTCTATGATTGTGTGAAATTTGCCATCAATTTAGAGTTCCACAGGCATTTTATTTAAATAATTTATATTTTTACAGTATGTGCATTTTAACTTAAATGCACCTACTAGAAATGATCCTATTTCGTTAAAAACAGTTGGCAAAGGTGTAAACATGCCTCTTCATATAGTAGTCTGTTTGGATTGAACTAGGTATTTTTTTCATAGTCTTATATTTAAGTAATTGTAACACACCATTACTAAATTAGTCAAGTTGAATCCAGTTCCACATAATACCATACATTGTTTACATGAGCAATATTTGCTTTCGTACAGGGGTGTCTGTCAGCAATTTAAGTGACAACTTCCTGATTCTCCATGTCACTTGTGAAGACACAAAGCAAAAAGTAGGTGGTGAACAAATATCTTTGTCAGGGAGTATCTGTGAAATTACTGTCACATGGTAAATTTGAAAAACTTTTGTTTACATGCCTCAAAACAAAGAAAAAAAAAAAAGTTCAACATGTATTAAGTTTCTGTTGAACTGTATTTGAACAATAACCTGTCACTGAAATATATACATATGTGACCCTGGACCACAAAACCAGTCATAAGTGTCAATTTTTCGAAATTGAGATTTCCACATCATCTGAAAGCTGAATAAATCAGCTTTCCATTGATGTATGGTTTGTTATGATAGGACAATATTTGTCTGAGATACAACTATTTGAATATCTGGAATATGAGGGTGCAAAAAAATCAAAATACTGAGAAAATCACCTTTAAAGTTGTCCAAATGAAGTTCTTAGCAATGCATATTACTAATCA
>JAFVLL020026765.1:12207-59103 GCA_021397915.2 Tor tambroides
CTCTCATAATAGCCAACCCATGTAAGGGCCATCCCTCCTGGAAAATAGTTGTATCTGCGGGACACCTCACATGCTTTGTGCAACACCTGGAGGGCAGACCTGCAATATACATCAAGTCAAACATAAACGATTTATTAAGTGCATGAGAACACACCATTAAAATATCAACAGAAAAAAAAACACTATAAGAGGATACGTAATAGTTAACGTACCACATGGCCTGGACTGACACAGGCTTAAAAACGTGTAGTCTTCCTGCTGTGCTCACACTGAAACCTCTGGGGGATGAGATAGAGGAGTTTAGGCATGTAAATTATGAGCTATGACATAATTTGTGATTAAACAGAAATGCATAAGCAGGCGGCAGGACGATGCTCCTTTCCAGGGTTGGTCAGTGGATCAATTTTACACCACAAACCAGTGGAAAATTCTCTCTACATAATGTGTCTGCCAATAGCCTCCAGGTCACATGCAGAGAATATAAACATATTATTTCGTACTGAACCTGTAGAGGTCATTCTCTGTACACATATATAAAGTGATTTTAAAGTGATAGATTAAAAAAAAAAAACATTTATTGAAAAAGTAAAAATGAGTGAGGAAAATCCCTATGAGTTAACTAAGGACAAGACACCTATAGCACTGAAGTAGGATTTAACCTTTGCCTTACAGGAAGTGAATTAAGATATTTACCCATCTCCATCCAAGTGAATCTTGGTATCACTCCAAAGTGGAAGTGTCATCCCAATAGAGCAACTTTTACTACAGCAAACAAACAAACAAACAAACATTTGTGTTTACCAATAAGTGCAGCATAAAGAATGCAGTGAATGCATAAAGGCTATTAGTTAGCATAACAGGATTCCTACCTGTCCTTATCTGTAAAATCCATCCCAAGCAGTACGTTTTCTTCAGTGTCCTGACGCCCATTTGTGTAGACAACCACCATGTACCGCACATGGTCCGTCCAACCACTTTCTAACCTAACAACCTGTTGATGGAGAACAGTGTACGTTGGTGTATGCACACTGTGAGCAGTAGCCATTTCTACATTGTACTAGTCACAATGTAAGTCACTTACTAATTTAATTCTGTCCTCGGCACGGAGGGTGTTTATCATTACTTGTAGATGCTGTGGTAGATCCCCTTTAACAACAAGAACAAAAAAAGATGAGCAATTAAAGAACAAAATATCAGATAATTTTATGCACAGTGACCAACCATAACCAACGTAGTTCCCCCTGAATAATCAGAAATGGCCAAATTGCTCACACCAATATTTGATCATCTTGATGCTGTTCCGCTGCACTCTATTACACACTGCTCTGTTTGTTGTTATAATGACAAAAACTTTTAAAGTTATATTTTCAAGCTGTTTTGCCTCAACGGTCTGACAGTGTTCATCAATGTCTAAATGACTGAGATGACTAATCAATTTAAAAAAGGAAGGCTTAACTGTTCACAGAAACCAAAATCTTCACATTTAACTGTAAAAAAGTGCAGGGTAAGATAAAAGCAGCCAAATATTTAATATTTGAACAACTGAGGATAACATCCAGTGATCCAAAATCACTTCATCCAAAATACATTTCATTTATTCCCTTAAATCCATAATTATTATACGAAATTGATCATGGTTACATCCTTGTTGTGGTTTACCTGCATTTTTATGATGGGTGGGTGTTCTGGGCCCTTGTGCACTGCTGCCTTGCTGTAAAAACAGAGCTGCCCCTTTTACCATGAAGAAACTTTCACTCAGGCTGAAATAGGCCACACATACAATTATGAAGACACGCCAAAATTAAGATTAATTATCACAGTTAAAAAAGGATGAATGGATTAAATAAGATGAATAAAAATAGCACCGACCTTAGGTTTGCCTTTCGATCATCATCACTGCCTAAATCCTGACAAATGAAACAGCAGAAGTGGAATTACAAAGGTCCCTGGTAGAACCTATACTGTATGAAATTACTTTGCATATATCAATCAATTTTGAATGTCTCTAATTATGGTTTAGATGTACAAAGCCATTTGATGAGATGGAGCCAGAAATGCAAGCCCTAAATGGAATTCTTTAAATAGTACACAGAAACGTTTTATGCTTTTAGAACAAAAACAAAAACACTTTGGATAGATTTAGGGCACATTACAAAAAATGAAAGCCTCAGGGATGAACATTACTGTGGGCTTATGCTGTAGTAGGCTAGCTCATTAGTGGGCTGTCTTTAAGAAGCCTGAACAGCAAAATCATGACAATATTCTGGGTACCATGATTGGTCACCAGGCAGAGTATCTATTCAGTGACATCATTGCAGTGAGTGTGCTGAGAGTAGTGAGGGGAAGACTCGGTTCTTTTGAACAGTTCGTTTCAAAGAACCGTTCCAAAAATGATTCAGCTATTCTTATGAAGTAATTTAGTCATCAGGTGGTCCCTGTCCTTTTTTATTAATAAGGCTGATTAGTGTAATTTAATGTGCCCCTGTTCAGTCAGGTGAAGTCTTGATTTAGCTAACAAAGTCATTTAGAAACTAAATATAATTTGCATTCATATTAAACAGTATGAAATGTAATTTACCTTTCTTGTCTGAAAAAGTTTTTGCGCGAGTTTAAAAAAATCTTATCTATTAAAACCCACTCCGTATCGTTTGTGTGCTGATAATAAAATAGTAAACATTCCAATGTTTAATTTTTCACATTTCTACTATTCAGTAAATAAAGTAACACAACTTTTTGCTATATCATTCATACTCCAAATGCACTTAATATTAACTTTTCGCGCATTATCAGTAGCATTCTCGGTTTAATGAGGCGTTTACTCGAAAACCAATCTTAATTTCAGGCAGGTATGAATCATTCAACCGATTCTTTGAAAAGATTCGACTCACTGAACAAATGACGATGAGGTTCGTTCACGCATCGTTCATAGTGAGAACCTGCCAAACGCTGAATTGAAGTCAGAAGTATCATATGACTAAGAAACCGGTGTAAAGCATATTTGTGGTATGGCTGAATTGATACTGCCTTCAATATACAAGGCAGCCGATTTATTACCACTTTATCCCCAACACACACACACACACAAAAGATAATGTTATTGAATGTAGGGTAGGATAAACAGTAAAATAACAATTGCACCACAGCCACTAAAGGAAAATAATGATCATAAATTTCAACCACATACACAAATATATTTCACCATTTCAACAACAGAAGCAAAATTCAGCACCGGCATGCTTTGTTTTGTATGGCCAAGTCAAGTTAATCCCCATCATCAAGCGTGCTCTCTCATACACACTGCCTGAAAACAACCTCCTCCTCCTCGCTAATGTGAAAACTTCAGCATGCGCTCGTCTACAGAGCAGGTTGAACTCGGTGACTTCTTGTAGTATCACGTTTGCACATCATTAGAAAGGAGAAATGATCCCCGAGCAACAGGCCCGGCTAATATTAGCTGTTTTGGCGCTATTTACACATGCATCCCCGGCATTTCCTCCGCCCGTCAGCCTCCACTCACCTCCCCCGCGTTGGTGCTGGCTGAGGATGCGGCGCTGGGTGTAGGGGAGCGCTGCAGAGTCACCAGAGCCATGGCTGCGCTGCAAAGCGTTCAGGGAAACCTCCCAGGCGCTCCGGTCCGAATAGGACACGCCGAGATATCCTGTTCTGCACCCGCCAGTGACGGGGTTAACGCATTCAGAGGCGCATTAAATCTATTTAGCGGAGCGATAAACCCATCATCGGCTTTGTCATTCGACTCGGCGATTCTGCAAATTCTCATTCACGCCAACGATGCCAATAAACAACGGTCTGTGCTCTATCTTCCCGGCTGGACCGTTGATTTAGTGGCCAGACATAATGGACCTTGTTTCGGGACCGCCGTCCGTGGTTGGTGTAGTTCTGTGATCGTCTGCGTTAGATATGGGCTTCTGGGCCAACCGCGTGAAGGTGACTTGCACTTCTCCCTGACAACAGTGCATCCTATGCAGACTCAACACCCAATCATCCACACACTACTCGAGCCCTTATGATGTAGACTATCTCGAAACTAACGTAATGCTTGATCGCCAGATTTTTCCTCCCTATGACGAGGTTCAGCAACCAAAAATGGAGCTGAGTGTGTGTTTTGCAATGCAAATTGAACACGGCATTGTTAAATACCCCATGAAAAACAACAACAAAAAAAGAAAACAAAAAAATTTGTGTAACCCAAGTCCATGTGTGTTAGCTAGTTCTCCACTGAAATGTTAACAATTTTAAAATTTAGCAGATATTCACATTTTAAATTCTTTTCAATTAATGTGGGCTTATTCCATAGTATGCTAAATTTTTCTCTTCCTAGAAAAATCAAAATCAAAAATATTGAAAATATTGATGACTCATCTTGCACTACACAAATATTTGTCCAATCAAATTCTCCATAGAACAAAAATGTCCCTCCCCCTGCAGTCAAACAGCAAGTAGCAAATCATTGCTGCTCTAAGCGTAAAGAAAATGAAGCCCAAAATTAAGTCTTGAGGAAATGTCACACAACAGGGCAAAGCTATATTGATACAATCCACTTTTATGCTAAATGTCGTTAGAGCTTCTGGAACTGCGTTTTAATATACATAAATATTATGTTTACTATAGTTAATATAATTTGCTGTGATCAACAGATAGCCTACATCAGAAAGAGTTCACTGCTACCAGTTTGCTTTTGGACAGGTACTACACTAAACGCTTGTGTAGCACTGAGATTTTAGGGGAAAATGCAGGCAGCAGGCGTGCACGTAGAGTCCATTTGAAAAACATCAAAACAGGAGAGAAATTGACACTTGTGTAACTAAAAGACCCAACAAAATTGTATTTATGTAATAAATGTAACATTTCTAAAGAAAAAAAGACCAAAATCACATTTTATGAACATAATATATACATAGAAATTAATTACTACTTATTTAAAAAAATTAGAATGCATTCACATAACATTTGGTATATGCATTTGGTATGGCAATTATACATTATCGCCTTTTCTACTATTAATCTTGAGATCTCACAGATTCAGTTTTCCATATGCTGTTAAGGACACGTGTTGCTGGAGCACTCGGTTGTCTCAGAGCCATGTGGCCTTTCCATGTTTTTTTGTTCCATGGTGCTTTGCGTTGATTCCTGAAGGCTCTGTCCTGTTGTTTCCATGGGCAAAAACCAGGATGCCACTGTGCCCAACAAGCAACATATTAAATACACAGACAGAGTCAGGTAAACGGATGACTTCAGGAGGACCTGAAGGGGGACAGACAGAAACACACATGCAGGAAAGCATCAATACATGTTCAATACACCACCACATCTTCTTATGAAACCAGAGGAATGCTTTACCTGAGCAATAAATGGTGTGATGAGAGCTCCAACACGAGCCATCCCACTGCCTGTACCAATACCAATAGCCCTGGTTGCTGTGGGGAAAACCTGAGGAGGCCAAGACAAGAAATAAAGGAAACTGCGTTTTAAATGAAAATGATACCGAGCATAAATTAGGCGCTTTACAATGAAGCCTCACCTCAGGTGTATAAACATATGCAACCTGCCAGCCCCCTGTTATACAGGCTCGAGCAATGAAAATAAAGACTGTGAGAAGTGTCCTAGTAATAGTAAAGTAAAAGATAAACATGTTATGTCATTTATAGTGGCATAAAAATATTTAAGCCCTTCTTTTTCTTAGTTTTGCAATTACAAAGTTTATTTTTGCATCCTTATTAGAATCTGTACAGGTTTTTTGATGCTTTTATGAATGTACCTTTGCGTGCAGGCATACAGGGGCAAAATCGACACAGAGAACAATAAAAAACAAATTGCCATGCTTTTTCTCCTGCCAATTCGATCAATCAGCCACAGGGTCACCAGAATACCTATTCTGACATCAAGACACAAATTACACAGTTATCTCTTAGTTTATATGTAGATCATATAACAATGTTTGCATTTAAGTTGATTAAATAAAAACAACATGAGAGGAGAGAATGACTAATGGTGTCACGTCACCTGGAAATTCTGCTAACGTGGTCCACAAAAGGTCCACATAATCATGAAAAGTCAGATAACTGCATTCCAAACTGCACCGAGGTTCCATATTCGAGTTGTCAGTGGCTGGAATTAGACACATTTTTACTGAAATTCACAACACATTGTGCTTAACGTGTTTAAATTGTATGGGAAGTTGTCATAGAATTTATGGTCATTACTATTCAAAACCTGCTACATGTACTAGCTATATTAATAAGATAAGAAATGTTTCTTCAGCACCAAACAAGCATATTACAATGATTGCTGTAGAAACATGTGACCCTGAAGACTGGAGTAATGCAGCTTTGACATTACAGGAATAAATTATACTTTAAAATATATTCAAATAGAAAATAGTTATTTTAAATTGTACTAATATTTCACAATATTACTGTTTTTACTGCATTTTTCTTCAAATAAATTCAGCCTTGGTGAGTATAAGAGACTTCTTTCAAAAACCATGCGAAATCTTACCGACCCCAAACTTTTGAACAGTTGTGTAGTTCAGATTTGTGGTTATAGTCCAAGTTAAACACAAAAGTGTGTTAAAGTCAAGTTTGTGCACATTTTATGATGAGCTTGGTAACAAAAAGTATTTACAAACCACTCACCACTACACACAGATCCTGCTTGGAACAGCTCAGTGGTCAGCAGCACAAGACCATAATATGAAAAAGCATTACAAAACCTGTGTGTGTAAAGCAAACATACAGTAGGTGTGTTTTTAGTTTTATGTTTTTAAATTTTATATGGAAGGATTTGACCATTTTTAACAATTTGCATACCAGATAAACCAGACTAAAAGTGTTGTTTTTCGGTATTCTGGAATAAAAAGATCTCTAATTCTCCCACGATCAGTCTAGAACACACAAACAAAAATCATTCATCTAGTTACAAAATAAAAACCCAAAATGAGAAATTCTTCAAATTAAAATTGTAAGCAGGAGATTTGGGTAAAAGATGTAGGACTGGTAGCCTGTACCTGTGTGTTGGCTATAAGTCTTCCAGTAGGCACAGAGCTCCCATTAACTGCTGCTATATATTTCAAAGTGTCCAGGGCCTTGTCTTCTCTGCCTCTCAGTACATCAAATCTAGCACTCTCTGGTAACCACTACAGACAAATACACACAATTCACACTCAAACAGTAGAATTAATATGGATTCTATCTGAATTTAAGGCACCTGAACATGAGTCTTGTGTCTAGTTATAGTTTAAACATTGTTACAGCCATACATACACAGCAGGAGGCAGCAAAGACAACTAGAGGAAGGGTGGAGAAAGTAAGCAGCCATTTCCAGCCTAATGTGGGCATGACCACCATAGCCAGTAACACTTCAAACACGGCACCCAAGGCCCAGAACACCTATTAGAAGAGAAGATTGATTCATTTTTTTTTATAATTAATTATCATCAAGGCATATTTATGTTATATTTAATATTTTTTATATAACCTAATATACATTGCTTCAGTCAGTTACAACATCAACCAACTATCGCAGTAAAATTTATAGTATACTGAAAAATTGCATAGTGAAAAATGTGAGCAATAGTTGAATAAACAGTCATCTGAATTACCCCTAACAGGATTATGGATATCCCTCTGGATTTCATCGGGAGGAATTCAGTATATAATGTCACTCTGTATGGGAAAGAATGAAATATTATATTATATTATATTATATTATATATATATATATATATATATAGTATATATATACACACACATAATTTATATATATATATATATATATATATAAAAGAGGTCTCTTTTGCTCACCAAAGCTGCATTTATTTAATCAAAATACAGTAAAAAACAGCAATATTGTGAAATATTATTATAATTAAAAAAAAAAGTTCTATTTAAATATAATTCACATTTTAATTTAATCCTGTGATGGCAAAGCAGAATTTTCAGCACCCATTACTCCAGTCTTCCATGTCACATGACCCTTCAGAAATCATTTATATATTCTGATTTGCTGCTCACGAAACATTTCTTATTATTAATTAATGTTGAAAACAGTTGTGCTGCTTTATATTTTTGTTGAAACCATGATATATTTTTTCAGAATTCTATGATGAATAGAAAGCATCAAAATAGCATTTATTTGAAGTATAAATTTCATAACATTAATTCATCTTTACAGTGACTTTTGCAAAAATCTTACTGACTGCAAATATATAAATTAAATATATAATATATAATATAATGACACCGGGGAGAGAAAATGGCTAATTGGGCCCAATTTGGACATTTTCATTTAGGGGTGTACTCACTTTTGTGGCCAGCGGTTTAGACATTAATGGCTGTGTTGAGTTATTTTGAGGGGACAGCAAATTTACACTGTTATACAAGCTGTACACTCACTACTTTACATTGTAGCAAAGTGTCATTTCTTCAGTGTTGTCACATGAAAAGGTATAATAAAATATTTACGAAAATGTGAGGGGTGTACTCACTTCTGTGAGATACTGTATGTATATATATATATAAAAACAACACTGCTGATTATAGATCAAATGACTTTGCAGGTTCTTTCTAGTAGTAAGCAAGTGCAACACTTCACAGGTTTAATGGTCTCTGAGAGAAATATGTAAGTATAATTGTATGTTTTTTAAAACATGATGATGTAAAAGCAATGCGCAAAACATCCAGGCACTAACGAGAGCACAATCAGCCACAGATAAAGCAAGTTTCAAAACAGCTTAATATCTAAAACATGAATAAAAAGTACTATAAAAAGACTTTGCATTCTTTCTAAGTGTTGCTTACTTAAGAATGCGACTTATGAGTTTGCAATAAAACCAAAAGTCAAACTTCACTGATAGAAAAACTCACGACTGAGGGGCTCCTCCTAGGCCAAATCCCACAAGGCCTCGCAAGACTAAGATCCAGCTGTAAACAGGTGCGAAAGCACTAAGAAGCCCAAAGTGCAATGTCCACAGCATGCACAGTATTAAACACTAAAAGATGGAGACGGCGAGGCTGTCAGTGAGACAACAATGACTGCTTTATGTTCTTAGTTACGTCAAAATGCTTGCATTGAGATTATTCATTTATTCATTTCACTTGTGTTAGATTTAAACCAAACATACCACTTTTCGGCCATACTTGTCTGAAATGTTCCCCCAAAGTGAGGAGCTGATCATCATTCCAATGAACACGATCTGACGAGGTGCAAAATTACAATGATCCATTTAAGATTCAAAAGATTAAATATTATAAAACACTGAGTGTGAAAAATCAACATTCTACCATATTTTAGGAAGCTATGTACAAATGTAATCCCAGAAGGTGTTTAACCATGTGTTCAACAGTGAATATACAGACCGCTGTTATGAATGCCACTTTCCAGCTGGAGAGCCTCCACTCACAGCGCAGTTGAGGAGTTGCAATACTAAGGAGCATCATTTCCATAGCATCAGCCATCTTAGCATGCAAATATGAAACATAAGAGTTGAAATTTTCATGAAACAAGTAAACTGAATGAACCGAACAAATTGAAGCTATTTGTTCAGTAAACATCACTTGCGTTTAAAATACTATATAATGCTGAATTTCTTACCCACGCAACTCCAGTTAGCATAGACAGCTTCCACTGAAACTTTCCAAAACCAATAGCCTCAACTGCTTCTTCCACAGTGAAGTTTTCTGAAGAAATGCATATTTACTGAATGATGAGAAGATATTGTATACAAGCCAAGCACAAATCACCAAATAGACATTAGAGTTGATATCTCCTTAAGACTGAGCCATGCAGGAAGGAATTATGGTTTGAATGAAACTAAGAAGATGTTTGTGTATTCTTCTGAGCTAGCACATATTTAGTAAAAAGCATAACGTCAAGCCTGTGAGGAATTTAATTCTGTTGACAACTAAATGATAACCTGATGGTGCAGAACTTGACAAAAGACCTATTTATTTTCTGAAAGCATATGACAAACAGATTTCAGTGATTTTTTTAAACTACAATAATGATGGTACCATGTAAAAAAAAGTCTCACAAGTTATAATCTATTAGTCTTTCTGTCTGCCTAATTATATACAAGTCTATTTTTTTTATTTGAGCATCAAGACACTTTTTGTTGTGCTCTATATAGCAAAAAAGCCAGATGATCACTTCAATAATATCCAGTAGCCTACTTGAGGATATGTAATATTATTTCTTGAACAAGATTATTTTTTAAGCATCCTAATCTGACATACAGACACTACACCACAAGCCAGATTAATCAACATTTTAGTCTTTAAACATTCAACTCTATTCTGGAATAAAGAGAAAATATTCAAATTGCACATTCATCTGCAGATGTAGATGTTGGATGTAATGGCCAACCTGAGATTCCACAGCTTCTGTTCTTGCTGTCCCCCAAATCTTGCTCCAGAATAGTGCAAACTCCTTCATCTCTAGGCTCATTTTTCCCAGGCTGCTCCTCATGAACAGTTAGGATGCTTTTATCATCTGTCTGTGATGTCACAAAACTAAACAAAAATATAGACTTTAGCCTTTGTACGGTTTACAGTGCAAATCTGACACTTATGAAATATTTAAATTCAATATTATATTGTAGTCGGCTTTTCATTTCACAAACTAAACAGAATTGAAAACTGTGTCCTTTGTCTGACATTTCTAGGCAACTGTTTTCAGTTTTCACTCAATTAAAAGTTCTAAGAAACCAGCACAGGTGTAAATCATATCTACCAGCCACAACAATTTTACAAGTAAACACAAAACACACATGTATTACCTGATATTGGTGTCTTTCCAGGGTTTGTAAGCCACTTGCGATGATCTTTTCAATGCACTCATTTCACTCGGCTACGATTGAACACTATACTACAACAGCGTTCTTGGCTATAGAACGGGTTAGACCGGCGTGCGTCTCTGATTACATCAACACAACCTCAAGGATGGTAAACTAAGAGAATGGGCTTGTTGTCCCTTTAAAAAAAATAAAAATAAAAAATAAAATAAAAAATCCAGGTCAAGGGAATGTGTGGGATTCTTTCATAAAATCTTATTCATTACTATTCGAAAAGTTTGTTAGATAGAAGTATTAGGGATGTTAAGAAAAAGGGGAAACTGTCGGTTTTCATGAACTACATGTAATTTTTTCCCCCAACATCCTCTTTTGAATGAATTAATGATAAATACTCTTTCTTTGTGTTCTATTAGTAGAACACAGTAATTAAGTAATTAAGTAGCAGTAATTAAGTAAATAATTCTGTATTTTACTTCATATGTCAGATTTTAAAAAATGTTTATTCATAAAAACAGGTTAATCAGAGGTATACACACACTTCACCCTAGTTATTCTAGGTCCAAACAGCACAGTTTAATAACGGAGATGATGTAAGCACCACAGAAGTGGCATAAAATAACTAGGCCCGTAGTTCTCAACCAGCGAGCTGCAGGATGACTTAAAAGTATTAAAATGAATATATTCAGATAAGCAAATAATAACTAGAATCTGAATTAAAATGGGGGAAAAAACATAGCATCAATGTGTAAACTGAAATCATATTTTTTTTAATTTTCCCTAACTATTGTTTTTATTCAAGAACATAGAGTTCTGTATGGAAGCCCTGAACTGCAACATGAACAAAAACATTTCAAGGTGGGTGAAAAAAAAAGTGTATTAGATCCTAAATCTTTATTTTTTTCCTCTTTCTATGAATTTTATTCCTCCAAAATCTTTTTTTGTATCCAAAAACTTTTTTCTCTCTTCAAAAATGTTATGTCCCCAATTTTTTTTTTCTCTCTTTAAATACTTTTTTTCTCTATTCAAAACTTTTTTCTCTCTTCAAATTTTTTTTTCTCTGCAAGAGGCAACACAAGAATAAAATTTTTTTTGGACATCTAACATTATCATGCGGTACCAAACTTGGCCACCAGGTGCCATGTTTATGTTCTTATATTTCAAGTCAAAAAGGTTAATCTAGGCTCAAAGGTGAATTAAATTTCTTTTTTTCTGTACCAAGCAATGCCTTGCCCTTGTAATATTAATATGTTAGAAAGGTTAATGTTTTTTAAATAATTGTTTTTAATTTTTTATTTTTTTTTACTTTTTTAAATAATAGCTGTAGCTAAAAAAGTTCACAAAGGAAATACTACCAGATTTTAAATGTAGTCATATTTAATCAACACAAGATCATCATGTCTCTGGTTAACAGTTACAGTCATGGTTTAGAGTTGAAGTTTCGCTTTCAGTCTTGCAAATTATTGCGTGAACTTGTATTTGCATGACATGGTAGAATAACGGTGATGCAGCAGTATTTGTGAAGGGGTCTGAGAAACAACAACCAGTCGATACACAGCTTGTCTTACTTTGGACATGTCAGAAGGTAGGTTAAGTGTCTGAATAAGTTCAACAAGCTCTGCATTTATTTGACTATTTTAGGTAATTATTGTAAAAATAAATAAATAATATATTCAAACTTTTCCTGCATTTCCTGTTCCTTCACTGTGTGTCATACCTAATACAGTCATTTCATAAACAGTCCTGTATCTAAGTGTATGCTATTCCTATAATTTCTTTGCTTAAATGACAATGCATGCTGCAAAGAGCAAGTTAGTGATGAGAACATGCAGCTCAGTGAGGAACAGCTGCATCAGATAGAGCAGAACAGACGTGCCGCACTGGAAAGACTGGCTAGTAGAAATGTACCTGTACCCATTGGTGAAAGCTGGTGAAGACAAATCGGGACTGAATTTACAAAACCATATTTCACAAAAGTAAGTGATACTCAGTATGAGACATAACCAAAATGACAATGAAAAGATGAAGTAAAAAAAAACTTGTTCCTGTATTGTTTTTTTTTTTTTTTTAGTTGATGTCTTTTGTTACAATGGAGAGGAAATGCTTTACTGTTTATCCCAGCCCTGAGCAGGTGTTTTGTTGCACAACTTTGTGCGCAATTGAAGATGTAAGTTCCTTAATGTGTAAAAAGCAAGAGGTTTAAAAGACCAGAGCATTTAGCAAATAGGCAACAGGTTGTATGTGTGTTGACAGATAAAAGTGGTCATTCTCGGGCAAGACCCCTATCACCATCCAGGTCAGGCTCATGGTTTGGCCTTCAGCGTGCTGAGGCCTAAACCTCCTCCTCCAAGATACCACATTGTACTGAACTGTGAAAATAACTATCAATTGATTATTTCACCACAGTGATATCTTACAGTACATCTCTAATGACAACTCTGTATTTTGACCTGCTTCACTTGTTGCAGTTTGGAAAATATATTTACGGAGCTGAAAGAAGATATTGTTGGCTTCCGATACCCAGGTCATGGAGACCTCACAGAATGGGCTAAACAGGGTAGTTAATGAACATACATTTGTAAGAAATTAATACTTTTATTCAGAAAGACATCTATAATATTACAAGAAATTACATCTCAAATAAATGCTGTTCTTTTGAACTTTCTATTCATAAATTAATTCTTGAAAAAAGGGTGTCACACTGCAGCTTTTTAACACTGATAATAAGAAATGATTCTTGAGCACCAAATCAGCATATTAGAATGATTTCTGAAGGATCATGTGACACTGAAGACTGGAGTAATGATGCTGAAAATTCAGCTTTGCCATCACAGGAAAAAAATAATTAAAAAATATATTAAAATAGAAAATAGTTATTTTAAATTGTAAAAAATATTTCACAATATATCTATTTATACAGTGCAACCATTTCAACCGAAAACTACTGCATGCGGCTATGAAAAATTATAAGGAGAACCAGTGCTATTGACCCGATCAGCATTATGATTAAGTGATAAAATCAGTAATATGCCGCCACCTACTGGCAGTTTTAGTTTAATTTTTAAAGTATGGTCATTTAATATTTCTATTATTAAATAAAAACAATATTTCTATTATTAAGTAAATCATTTAAAACATTCATGGTAACATGAATTTGTGAATTTAACTGCACTCAAGCCACCTCAGAGCCTCATTAAACATCTGTAAATATACCTATATACCACTTTAGTGTTCTTCTTTGCCACCAGTGTAGTGCAAATGAATTTTGTTAATACTGATTTCATTTGATCGGTAACTTCTTCTTATTCTATTGTCTTGATTAGAAATGAGACATTTTTGAATTTGACATAAAAGCTGACACTTAAAGTGAGAAAAAAATTCTACTGCAAAGTTAAAAAAGCCCCTGTAAATCACTTTAAGGTGTCAAATATCACCTCATAGTATTGATCAAAAGGTGCTCCTGAATTACTTGACTGTGCTCCTAATTTTTTTAATCACAAGGGGTCAATAAGCACAAAAATCTTACTGACCCCAAATTTTTGAACAATAGTATTTGTGCCTGTATATGAGTGATTCATCAAGATGTTACGAGTTATAATTTTAAAGCTATCTGTTTTATTATGCTTAATGTCAATGTTCTTTCTATTGTCAGGTGTTCTGCTGCTGAATTCTGTGTTGACAGTGAGGGCTCATCAACCCACCTCTCATGAGGGTCAAGGCTGGGAGATTTTCACAGATGCTGTGGTGCTGTGGCTGAGCAGGAACCTCAATGGCTTGGTCTTTCTGCTTTGGGGCTCTTATGCTCAGAGGAAAGGCAGAGTGATCGACAGAGTAAGTTAATAGAGACAGAATTATGAAATGTCAATATATTTATCAGGAATAAAAGTACACTTAGCATTTTTTGTTTAACTTTTCAAGTTTACACATAAAATGATAAACAGAACGTTTTAAAATGAAAAAAAAAAAATCATGTACACTCAATGAGACATTAAGGCATTTTTATTTTACATGGAGTAGTTGTTTCGTCTCATTTGACCACCAGAATGTTACTGTTAATGGACACTTTTGCTAGTGGTATGAATAATCAGGGTTACTGTGAATACTGTAGCTAAATATGCACCTTTCAAATACATTATGATATAGTATAAAGAACTATATGACTGGCTGTTTTTTTTTCTTTTCCAGAAACGTCATCATGTCCTTGAGACCTCACATCCATCACCATACTCAGCACATATAGGCTTCTTTGGATGTAGGCACTTCTCTAAAACTAACATTTTACTTAAAGCATCAGGAAAGAAGCCAGTTGATTGGACAGCTCTCTGAAATAACATTATGCCATTTATTCTTGAAAAACAGAGCGGTTGTGAACATTAATATCATACATTACAGTTAAATGTTTTGTATTGTATAGTACAGTTATATTGCAAATGGGTCACAGCTGCCCTGTTGTGAGGTTGATTTTGTAATCATCTGCATGTTTTTATATAGCAAAAAATTACATTCTCTGGACAATAAATGAATACAATTAATGAATGCGTTTCATTAGTCATATTGGATAAAAAGAGTGTGATTTTATAGACTTACCACATATTTCAGCTAAAAGTTAAAAACTAAAAAGTGTTGTTTGATCATTTGATAGCTATAGGTTAAAAACTCAAAACATTAATCCCTTTAAACTACTGTAAGATATGAAAGATATTAATCACAGCAGAAATATTCACTTAAATGTGATTGATTTAAATGATTGATTTTAAAGTGTAATGTTGGACATATAGAAGTAGTGCAGTATAGACAAATTTGTAATATTATTAAGCACAACCCTCAAGTATTGCCCAAAATGTACAGTCAGTAATTCTGATGTACATTTTGACAAATCTGAACATTAATAGGTTCCACAAATAGGTTTAAAATGACAGTGCAATACTGATTTTCAATTACTTCTTTTACAAAATAACACACTTTTACAAAAATAAATAAATGAAATAGAATTAAAAAACAAATCACACTGTATATTTAGATCACAACACTGTGTAGTCTGCCTTGAGCATTTAGGAATGAGGCCAGTCTCAAACTAAAAAAAAAAAAAAGAGAAAAAAATAGGACACTACGACAACCCATGTAGAGCATGTTTCATAGTGGGATGTCCATAAATCCAGGTGATGCAGCCATAATAAGCAGTGTCCCACTTCAACTCTTCTTGGACCTTGTCGTTTTTCTAATGCTGGACACCAACGCACATACAGTGCGCTACACCTCTCTGCACCACTGGCACTGCCCTATTCTCTCTCGGGACTCTCCATTGAAACAAACTAAACAGGACGCGAATTTTGTCTTGCTCTCATCAAAACATGTACTGCCTTAACTCTAAGGTAAGATCTACCAACTGTGCATAGTAACGCTTTTGCTCTGGAGAGAGTTTGCAGCTTATTTCTTGACACTGGACTGTTGACCTTAACCTATATTAGATGAGTGGTACATAATTTGTTTAGTAATACATAATCAAAATTTTATTCATTTGTCAGTATCTATCTATCTATCTATCTATCTATCTATATACTGACAAACTAATATAATTTTTATTATTGCTGAACACAACATGGCATATATGTTTACAATTTACATTAGTAAATGACAAATTTAAAATACAAATGTACAGTTCTTAAAGTCGTGGAGGCAATATCATTCTTGGCGACTAAATAAATTTTTTCCAAAGTTTATATTATAGTCTAATAAAACAAAACTGTGTAACACCATGTAATACTTGAGGGTCTACCATCACGGTCAGTTTAGTTTCTTTTTATCTGAAGTGTGTTGTGTTTAGTTACAAGAGAGCATCTGTTTCAACAATGTATCGACTTGCACCACTAACGTATAAATTAGGTCAAAAGTGTAGTCGGGGACACTAATTAGGGCTATGAATATTAACATGGCCATTTTGTGCTGCTGTGGAATTTCCGATCTCGAGCTGCGCTGTGATTCCACGGATCATTTTACCATGATATTTCAGAAATTATTTTTTTTTATAGCGATGAACTAATCAGCGGTTGTGGGACAAGATTGTGAGATAGTTATTTTACCTTTGGAATCCGGTCTACTGCGAAGTCTTTCAATAAGGCTTGCGTAAAACTCCGAACAAAATTATTTTAAAATAGCAAACTATGGGACTATCACTAGTTCCAACACAGCAACGTTAGTTCAACCAATAATGTGAGTTCTGGGGCGGGACTATCTGCTGGCCTACCCAATGGGAGAAGACTAGGAAACACGTTTGGAAACAGGCAGGTGTGTTCGGTTGTGCTATGTTGACACAGAAACTACCATTTTTATTTATTTGTTTTTCTTAAAAAAAGACAATAAGTAGAAGATAAATGATGATATGGGTGGAAGAGATCAAGGGGAAAATTATTATAGAAGAGTCAGGCTTCAGGAAGGGCAAAATTGATGGCGTGGCGCTTCGTAAGTAAATAAGATTTACCTCAAGTTTACAGTAAATATCACACATGGATGTCTGATTAATATCCACAAACCGGTTCTTTAAGACTGTTTGTTTCAGCGAACCAGTTAAAAGGTTCATTAATCAGTTATTTTTACGTCATCACGTAATTCTGACAGTATGCATAATTCAGAAGCTGTTGTAGCCATAGATGTGTACATGTAGATTCCTCATTAGCGACTGTTTCTATGGGACGTTATGCTAAGCTGTCCGCCATATTGTAATGGTCAACTTGACGTCATTCATCGTAGTAATCACTGAATATTCGAAAGATGCCACAATCCTGCACAGAACAGCTCAACGGCTCTGTGCGAACCTACAGAATGTTGAATGACGTCAAGTTGACCGTTCCAAGATGGCGGCCGCGTGCCTGGAGCGGTCGAATGGGGAATCTATACATATCTATGGTTGTAGCGGTGTCACTGAAAAGAATCGGTTCAAAAGAACAATTCGTTCACGAACCAGACATGATTTCCTTTGATTAATGGAAATGTATATCTCAAGACATGAAATTTGAAACTAAATTACTTGTGTGAAGAAAGTGGGGCAACTGAACCTAAACATGACCTAAGGAAGGCTAGTATTTACACACCTTTACAGTAATGAGGTAAACATCCCCTGACTCAGGTTCCATCAGCCTCAGCTGCCCGTCCCAGTAGTCAGAGTGATTACACATCCATCAGTTTGTAAAAATAAAATAGAGGCAATTTTACACCAAATGGGCTATGAGCCACTGGCCTTGTGTTGGTGAGTGGGTAGTAATTAGTAGAAAATGGATCCGCCTAATCAAAGATCAGTAACTAGACCCCAACAATGTAATTTTGTGCAGAAGAAGACAGGTAGGAGGGGAGGGAGCAGGGTTTTAGCTCAGGTTTCCACAGCCTTGTGTTACACATGGTGGGGCAGTGGCCTCTAAGGAGAGGCGCTGAATGAGAGCTTCTCTTGCCGCCCCTCCATGAATCATTCAGCATCTTGGAGCAGACCGTGAGCCGAGTTTAGTAGTGGTGCTTAAACTGAAATAAATTCATGAGAACAAGAGATGGAAACATGTGAGATAAAGAAGAAGAGTGAGAAAGAAAAAGAGAGTTGAAGTGATCAGTACCGAATGTGAAGTGGATCACCCTAGATGCGTCTTCTGCTGGCCTGATTTTCTGTCATGTCAGGGCAAACTGGCCACTAAAGGCTCTTTAAACTTCTGAGCCCTGGACAAATACTAGAAGAATTAAGATTCATCTCTTCTGGAAAAAGCAATGGATGCTGAGGTAATTCAGGAATATTTCATATAGTTCTGCATATGTCTGCAGAGAAAGAAGCTGAAATAATGTAGTAAAATTTAAATGCTCATAAGTTGTGCTCTTTTTTTGTCCGATTTGGCCTAAGATATATACATGTACATCTTTTACATATGTTTACATATTTTTTATTCTATAATATACTTTTTTTTTTTTTTTTTTACATATTTTATATTCTATATTACATATTACTATAAGTTCCTTATCTTTTTTTAAAAAACAACATTTAAAAAAACATTTTAGATTTATGAAATTTTATAAAAATGGGACTCAACATGGGACTACAAAATGACTATGAGATTGTACAGGTTTTTTTTCTTTTAATTTCCTTTTTGGAAAAAAGTTAAAACGTTTTGGAGAAAAACTGAGTTCTCACTAATACTTATAAAGAAAAAATATTACAGTTGGAACAGAGAAATAAAGATAAAAGCCGTAAATAGTACAGATTCAAGAAAGTAAATTCAGATTTAGACTTTAAGCAGAAAAATTTGTCAAGTCTTTGTGTAGTGGCTGTTATAGAAGAATGTGGGCCAGTGACCAATGATGAGCTCTAGCTCTTTCCGAAGTCTCAAGCCATACTGTGAGCTGAGCACTGGGATCCAGTGACATAATGGAGTTTTGGGACAATAGAGTGGCCTCTCAGATGATGGTCAGTTAACCAGATAGACTTTCCTTCTCCATTAAAATCAGCTTTAATGTCTCAGTGACTCACTTGGAAATACAGCAGGATGTAACAGTGACACCAAAGTGGAAATCTAAGTCATTGTGTAAATTAACCTTTTGATTTTATTCCAATTCACACCTGATCAGTTTTGATTATAAGAAAAAAAAAAATCAGCAAGTTTAACTCTACACAATGGTAGAAAGAATAATATGTGTATACATAATATATAATGTATACTATTGTGTGTATATATTATTCTATTCAATTATTATGATATGTTATATTGTACTTTTATAGTTTTTGCAGTTAATGAATATTTAGATGTTTCAATTAATTAATGGTAAAGTAAAAAAAAAAAAGTGTTTTAATTGCGTATCTGTAACAAGAAATGTGACCCTGGAGCACAAAACCAGTCTTAAGTCGCTGGGGTATATTTGTAGCAATAGCCAAAAATACATTGTATGGGTCAAAATTATAGATTTTTCTTTTATGCCAAAAATCATTAGGATATTAAGTAAAGACCATGTTCCATGAAGATATTTTGTAAATTTCTTACCATAAATATATCAAAACTTAATTTTTGATTAGTAATATGCATTGCTAAGAACTTCATTTGGACAATTTTAAAGGCGATTTTCTCAATGTTTAGATGTTTTTGCACCCTCAGATTCCAGATTTTCAAATAGTTGTATATCAGCCAAATATTGTCCTATCCTAACAATCCATACATCAATGGAAAGCTTATTTATTCAACTTTCAGATTATGTATAAATCTCAATTTCGAAAAATTGACACTTAAGACTGGTTTTGTTGTCCAGGGTCACAAATGTCCTAGAGTTTAAAATTAAAATCATTGTCTTTTAAACGGATGCACTACATGACATGCTGTGTGTAATGAGAGAAGAACATTGACAGACTGCCAGAGGCTTGGCATCCCCTCTTGGCTCTTGTTTAAGTGCTCTTTGCCAGCTGATAGACAGGACTCAAGTGTGATGCCAGCTTTATCTTTCAGAGCATTTCCTAGTCTCTGCCCTTTCGCTTTTGTGGTACACACTTGACTGACAGCTAACTTAGTGTGTTTTATTTTAGTAATGTTGTCAGTAACTGTTAATCTAAAACCTGACATATGAAATAATATTTTTTTCTAAATTGAACAGTTTGTTGAAAATTTAGAAAAAAATATAAAATAAATAAATAAAAGTTGTTTTTGTTGAGTATTATATTTGATTCATTTGTATATATTCCATGCCTTTTATGGATCATATAGTATGATGTAGGAGAACATAGAATTAATATTCAAGGTGGAAAAACTTATTCATAGGCCCAAACTGAGCAAAAATGTGCCATTTGGTACATTTGCTGATTTTTATATGGCCAAAAAGTAAGATAAAATTTCTGTAACTTGTAATGTAAATAAATGAGATCTTTAAAACTGTATAGAAAACTACTTAAAATGCATGTAAATAGAAGTTGTCACTCTATATCTCCCATTAATATGTCTTAGGTGATATTTAAATGACAAGTTTTATAATCAAAGCTCTGGTTTTTATTGTAAAGGGGAAAAACATATAACGCAATACAACGACGATTTAGAAATGTACAATTAAACATTCCTCAAAAGCCTTATAGTAAAAGGATTTTTACTTGCTAAAAAGTGTAAACTGTCAGTGCAGATGACAGATGGTTTTTCAGCAAAGTTTTGATCATGTTGATAATTAAGGGGTCTTAGTTATTTCTGATACAGTATGATATTATATTTCTGATAATATGATGGCTTTATAGAGTATAAGCAATCACAACTGGACAATTCCGAAAAGGTGTTTTATGATGACTTGTAAACTTATTGTAACTCTTGTGGTTTCAGATGGTGGGCTTTTTGAAATAAGTTATTATGAGTGACATTTGTGTGTGTGTGTGTGTGTGTGTGTGTGTGAGGAAGTAAGAGAGAGGGAGAGAGTGTGTTCCATCTGTTCTTAGAGGTAAATCAAGCATCAGTAGCACCAGACAGGAATATTGAGAGTTTTTGTATGTCTGTGACCTTGGCCCAAATTCCATCCCATGACAGGAACGGAACCGTGTAATCTCGGATAGAAATAGATTTGCCCTCAGGTTTAAGGGAACCAAGATAGGACAAACCTATGCTGAGCTGAGCTTTTCAGGATGCTGGACAATAAATCCATGATGATTTCTGTTTCAGACAGATGTTTCTTGACACACACATACACACAGACCCCCACTTCCTTAGCAAACTTTTTATTAATGACTTCCCATGGTTGAAGTGGTGAGTGTGATATGACATTGTTTCCTGTTTTACTTGAAATAATCACAGATGCTCTTTACAAAACTGCATAAGATCACACACAGTTCCCACATCAGTATACTCAGAGAAACAATCACTGCATTGAAGGTAAGGGCTCACACTTTTTCATATGAATTTTTTTAGATAAAATTTCAAAATATTTCAGGTTCAAAATTTAAAAAAAAAAAAAAAAAAAAGTGCACATTTTGTTTGTTTAAAATATTATACAGATGTTGATGTAAATTTATTTTTTGTAGTGAATAATGAAATGTTGATCCAGCTGGACTAATGGTGAAATACAGCTCACTGTGATGTGTTTCTCAGCAAATAAACTGTAACTGTGGCTCAGTTTTTTATGTAACAGTTTAGGAGTAGAATGACTGCGACACTGAGAATCACAGTGTTTCAGCAACTAAAATGTATACTTTTCTTTTTCTTTGGTTAAAAAAATTAAAAACTAATTATTTAGCCTTTGAATATATTGCTAATATTTGCAATGTTTGTACAATGTAAAAAACCCCATTAGATTTTCATGGTCATTTATATGGTAATATTAGTTTTTACTTCCAAAGCCATACATTTTAAAATATTTTACAGTAAATCTTTCAGCAAATGTGACCCTGGACCACAAAACCAGTCATAAACCAGTCAGTTTTTTGAAATTGAGATTTATACATAATCTGAAACGTGAATAAATAAGCTTTCCATTCGTGTATGGTTTGTTGGGATAAGACAATATTTGGCAGAGATAAAACTGTTTGAAAATCTGGAATCTGAGGGTGCAAAAAAATCAAAATACTGAGAAAATCGCCTTTAAAGTTGTCCAAATGAAGTTCTTAGCAATGCATATTACTAATCAAAAATGAAGTTTTGATATATTTACAGTAGGAAATGTACAAAATATCTTCATGGAACATGATTTTTACTCAATATTCTAATGATTTTTGGCATAAAAGAAAAATAGATAATTTTGCCCCATACGATGTATTTTTGGCTATTGCTACAAATATACCCGTGCTACTTAAGACTGGTTTTGTGGTCCAGGGTCATAAATGTGGTCATGTATGGTACCACAAACATTTTTTTCCAGTAAAATTACATACTTTTTTAAAAAAGTGATTATAATTTTATCATATAGATTTAGGGCCATTTACTTCTTTCAAAATGTAACTTTTCAGAGGACATATGATTTTATCAGCTTTTTGTTTGTCAAGACCAGGGTGGACCCTGCCATTCTCAGTCTTGATTGATGAACATCCCTTTTGATAGGCTGTGCAGAAAAACATTTTAGATTAGATAAGTAAGGCTGCGCTCAGACGGTTCATGGCATGTTGTTGACAGGATTTGTTCAAGGCCACAACTGAAATGATATATTTCTGGATGTAGGGTGATGTAATAAAGTGAAAGAAAGTTGGGGATGTTGGTCATTTTTGTACATTTGTGAGCGATTACTTAAACATACACAATTACAAGATTTTATGTAGTAATTATCTTGAAAAATATAAATAATCAAATAAGTAAAATAAATAGGTGTATATTTATAAAATACAAAGAACTCATTTCAAGCAACATCTAATGCTGTTTCTGGAAAAAAATGATCAACTCCTTTCTTTATTTTTCATGTCTGTGATTAACAGAGTTTAGAGGAGCGCTGCCAGCGGATCCTGCAGGAGATGGAGGGGTCTTTGACAGCTCGGGACCGGGTGGGCATTCAGGACTTTGTTCTCCTGGACGCCTACACCAGTGAGACAGCATTTATGGACAACCTCAGAAAACGGTTTAATGAGAACCTCATATATGTGAGTCTTGCACCCACTCTTTTGACCTCCTAGAATAGACTGCACAAAAGGCAGGCAATGCAATATCCAGTATCACTGTTATTTTCATCATTGAGATGGGGGAGAGAATAATGTGGACTCTCATGCTGAGCACAGGTCAATGCACACAGGTAGTCTACTAAGTGAAAATGTTCTCTATACATCTAATTTGCCTTGCCGCAGCGACTGAAAACTCACTTTGCTGATGATTCAGCACAGAGAATTTTCTGTTTAAGGTTATCAAGGGCATCTTACAAGGATAAACCTCCTAAATGAAACTGCTGAGACAGTCGTATTTCCTTATGATCCTTATTTAGCCCATGATAGTTCATATTTGTAACTCAGTACTCTGTTGAGGCAAAATACTGGCTTTGAACTTTTTCTGAAATCTTTGTTATTTCTATTAGACCTACATTGGGACCCTCCTGGTGTCAGTTAATCCATATAAGGAGTTAGGTATCTATACCAAGAAACAAATGGACATTTATATGGGAGTCAACTTTTTTGAGCTGCCTCCTCATATGTAAGTTTGCATATACACAAGGAAAGTACACTGTCGTTAAACAAAAGTCTGGGGTCAATAAGTTTTTTTTAAAAAAGAAATGACTTTTATTCAGCAAAGATGCATTAAATTGGTCAAAAGTGACAGTAAAGACATTTATAATGTTACAAAAGAATTCAGTTTCAAACAAATGCTGTTTTCTAAAATAGAAAAGTTATTTTTAAATATAATAGTATTTAATAATATTACTGCTATTTTGTATATTTTTTGTGAGCATAAGAGACTTCTTTCAAATACATTAAAAAAATCTTACTGACCCAAAACCTTTGAACATCACTGTATACATACACATTTACTGTTTAATTTTTAGCATTTACTTATTTATATTCTTTTTTACAGAACACTGATATTGATAAATTGTTTATTTTACACGTAGTTTAAGCATTATTTTTCTAACCTCTCAGCTTTGCACTTGCTGACAATGTTTACCGGACAATGATTAGTGAAACCAGCAACCACTTCATCCTCATCTCTGGTGAAAGTGGCGCTGGCAAGACGGAGGCCTCTAAGAAAGTCCTGCAGTTTTATGCAGTGTGCTGTCCCAGCACTAGGCTCCTGGACAATGTGAGAGATCGTCTCCTTCTTTCCAATCCAGTGCTGGAGGTCAGAATTCAAGCTTTTTGTCTGAAATGAGCCGTTGAAAATTTTGATACATTCTGAATGCACATGCTCAAAGTCTACATGCTCACAGTATCAAGTAAAAGAATGTTGATGCTGAGTGTTTTATATCTACAGGCTTTTGGAAATGCCAAAACCCTGAAAAATGACAACTCTAGTCGATTTGGAAAGTACATGGACATACAGTTTGACCACCAGGTAAAGTCCGATTTGAACAGATGTAGAAAAACGCAAAGCATTGATTACAAATATAAATAAATGCTTTTCCTTTCAGGGAGCAGCAGTTGGTGGCCACATCTTAAGCTACTTACTGGAGAAGTCAAGGGTGGTCCACCAAAATCGTGGAGAGAGGAACTTCCACATCTTCTATCAGTTAGTTGAGGGAGGGGAGGATGAGCTTCTTCGCTGGCTTGGTTTGCAGCGAAACTGTCAGAACTACCGCTATCTTATTCAGGTCAGAAGCACAGATGTTACTTTATATTTTCTGAAGTTAAAATAGATGCATAGACATATCAGAGCCATAAAGCATATTCGTTTTATTGTTCAAAATCGATTTTCTGGACAGGGAGAATGTGCCAAAGTGAGCTCCATCAATGACAAGAGTGACTGGAAAACAGTACAGAAAGCTCTTACTATCATTGAGTTTAGTGAAAAGGATATAGAGGTAAGAAGCTCTCAGATTGATTGGTTAGAGCATGTTGATTGGAGTTTTTGTCCACTAGGGTCAAGGGGTCAGTGTAGAAGGCTGCTTTTAAGAAAGAGAAGTCATTGTTTAATATGTTTGTTCTTTTTTAGCGTCTGTTTGCAATTATTGCCAGTGTCCTTCATCTTGGCAATGTTCACTTTGAGGCCAGTACTCATGGTTATGCCACATTAAACAGCAGTGCGGAAGTACGCTGGCTGTCAAAGGTACTTTCCGCCGACACTTCTATCAGGTTTTCAAATAATTATGCATTAGAAGTTTATTGGCTTACACTATAATGCCAATATTGACCTCTTACTTTGTCTTTTTTTTTTTTTGGCAACCCATTTCTGCTATCCTTCCTTTCTTTATTCTTGTTCTTGTCAGTTATTGGGCATCCCCTCAAACACGTTACAGGAGGGTTTAACTCACAGAAAGATTGAAGCCAAAGCAGAAGAGGTGAGGCTTGTATGACACATTAATTGTAGCATAAAAAGCATTCATATTGCTATACAAAGTTGTTTTGGACAATTAGCGTGAAATGGTATATTTTAAATTTAAAATGATTTTGAGAGTTGTTTTAGAGATGGACTACTAAGTTAGATTTTTTTTTTAACATTTCCTGTACTTAAGAAATCCACGATTATGTCGTATTTATGATTTTCAGGTTCTAAGCCCTTTCACCGCTGAACATGCAAAGTATGCCAGGGATGCACTAGCCAAAGCCATCTATGGCCGCACATTCTCATGGCTTGTTAATAAGATTAATGAATCATTGGCAAATAAGGTATGCATGATTACATGGAATTTACAAATTGTGTGGTTTATAAAAATACATGAATTAGTTGATGGATTATCAGTCTATTTATAATATCAATACAGGATTCAACCAGAAAGACTGTGATTGGACTTCTTGACATCTATGGATTTGAAGTGTTTGATGTGAACAGGTGACCCTAAAGCATTTAAGTCATACACACTCACTGAATACATTTATTGTAATGGTTTCCTTCAAGAAAAGTCTTAAAAGGGGTTAATGAGTTAACAAAACCAATTAGTAACCTTTTTATCAATATAGTGTCAGAACAAGCCCTCTAGACACATCTAGACACAAATAAATGGGCCATCTATCATTTAAAAGAGGTCAGTAAGGTTTAGCAAGGATGCATTCATTTGATTTGTAAGTGACAGTAAAGACATAATGTTCCAGAAAATTTCTTTTTCTTTTTTTTTTTTTTTTTTTACTTTCTATTCATCAAAAAGTGTATCACAAAAATATAAAGCAGCACAACTGTATAGGAATACTAGATAGATATATGTTTTGAAGGATTGTTATTTACCATATGTGTGATTACTGGTGCTTTTCTCCACAGTTTTGAACAGTTCTGCATAAACTTCTGCAATGAAAAGCTTCAGCAGCTTTTTATCCAGCTCACCCTCAAATCAGAGCAGGAAGAGTATGAGATGGAGGGAATCGAGGTGAATATTTTCAGTACATACAGCATTTGTTTAAAATCAACAAGATGCCCTCACTTTCAATAATAATGTTATGTAAATGCTTTGGGACACAGATCTGCCTCACCTTGTGTTTTAGCATATTTTCATTTACATTTTTTTTAGTGGGAGCCAGTGCCATATTTCAACAACAAGATCATCTGTGACCTGGTGGAAGAGAAACATAGAGGCATCATATCAGTACTGGTGAGTGGAACTGATTTAAACTGACATACACATCAAGAAATGATTAAGTCACAGACTTATGTCATGTGTCCCACAATAAAAGGATGAAGAATGTTTGCGTCCTGGAGAAGCCACAGATTTTACATTCCTGGAGAAACTAGAGGAGAAGATGTGCGGTCATCCTCATTTTGTCACGTGAGTAGCTTTTCATTTTTAACTGACTTACAGTAATACCGGTATTTCAATGCTATCATAGCACTAGATGATTTTATTCATTCATGACTCTCCAGGGGTGTCCAATCCTGCTCCTGAAGGACCATCTTCCAGCAGAGTTTAGGTCAAAGTCTCCAGGATCAATAGAAACTTCCAAACTGGTGTGTTGGCGCCAAACTCTGCAGGAAGATGGCCCTCCAGGAGCAGGATTGGACACGGCTGCCTTAAAATAGATCCAAGCTCATTTTATAGATCCTGAATGCAGATTGCATCCATATGTTTACAATCATATGTCTCAGCTAAAACTTTCTTGCATGGTTGGAAACATATGCTTGTAACTTTTTAAACCCAGACATGACTAAGTTGTGTATATATATACAAGGGGTCGTATAGGCCATACTAGACTGACTCATCAGCATTTATTCAGAGAGCGAAGAACCCCCAAAATGGCAACACTGTACCACTGACGTGTCTGTTAAACATGTTTTTGGTCCGCCCAATTTTTAATGTCATAAGACAATGATTTTTTTTTTGATCAGGCCAAAGTTTGAAGGACATTTTTTGTAAGATTGGCTCAAAAAACCTTTACCATTTTTAACCCAATTACATTTAAAGAATCTTTTATGGAGTCTCTACAAGGCATTGTATACGCTTATTAATCAAATTATGTTTCTCCAAAAATGTAGACACAAACTGGCTGACCAGAAAACACGCAAGACCCTTGAACGAGGGGATTTTCGACTCCTACACTATGCCGGAGAGGTTACTTACTCAGTTGTTGGTGAGTTTAATTTAATGCAAAGAGTTTAAAGATGAATAAGGTTTTTAAAACATTTCCTTATCTTGACCTGTATAATTTCCTCATGTCAGGATTTCTTGACAAAAATAATGATCTTCTGTACAGAAACATTAAAGAGGTAAGAGATTTCACCACAGCATGCATTTTCTCTTGGCCTGATCACAGAAAAAATGATGACTATAAAATAGACACAAATGCAAAAATTGTTTGTTACTGTTTAAGGTCATGCGACAGTCTAAGAACAGTATTATACAGCATTGCTTCCATACTATTGAACCTGACGGCAAGAAAAGACCTGAGACGGTACAGTGAAAGATGTTTAAATAGACATTTAAAACAAATAATCATAACAGCCTGTTCTCTTGCACTTTTTCTTTCTATAATGCATTTCTAATGTTAATTTTCAGGTTACAAGAAAACAAATTTGCAGATTGTTTGATTATAGTTTTAGTATAGAATCATTATAGCTGATAACCTACTAGCAACTCCTATATTTAAGCTATTGCGGCACTTCAACGTACAGGAATCAAAAAGACCAGGTTTTTTGTAACAGGTAGCCACCCAGTTTAAGAGCAGCCTTGCAGGCCTCACTGAAATCCTCATGACCAAGGAGCCGTGGTATGTACGGTGCTTGAAACCCAACCACTGTAAGCAGCCAGGTGAGCCTTTCACTTCACACCTCTGGTTAGTGGTTTTGTCTGCTGAATGTTTTACAAGACTGTGCCAGTGACCTCTCTCTCCCTCGCCTAACCTCAGACCGCTTTGATGATGTCATGGTGAGACATCAAGTCAAGTACCTGGGGTTAATGGAGCACCTGAGAGTCAGGCGTGCTGGGTTTGCTTATAGGAGAAGATATGAGGTCTTCCTGAAAAGGTGCACTTGCATTGTGTGTTTTCATTGTGACTTCATTTGTCTTATTCAGTCTCATGCATCTGCCAGACTTTTTCTATTTAAAGTTACAGTGCATCCAGTTAGTGTTTCTTTGACCTTATCTTCTCTATCAGGCACTTCTTCTCTCTACTTTTCACCTGCAAACATGTGACAGACCTTGATGCTTATCTTTGCAGATATAAGGCTCTATGTCCTGACACATGGCCACATTGGAAGGGGACACCAGCAGAGGGAGTGCAGCAACTCATCAAACACCTTGGCTACAAACCAGACGAGTACAAGATGGGAAGGTACAAACTGTACAGTCTACTGCTATGGTACTGTGTGTTGTTCTTCTATGACCAGAAATGGTCTGTTTCCTCCTAGTGATTCCTGAAATATTTTCCTCCTATTTTTCAAGGACAAAAATCTTCATTCGCCATCCCAGGACTCTTTTTGCCACTGAAGATGCGTTTGAGATCTGCAAGCATGAATTGGGTAAGGCCCCAGTAACATATGACAAAAGAAGACTGGCATTCCCTAAAGGTGTCGTGATGATTCTTGAAATGTCAGCTTTGACCTGATTGGTTGGGATCTCAAATCTCTTTTGTTACAGCCACAAGAATCCAGGCCAAATACAAAGGCTATAGGGTGAAAGGAGAATACCAGAGGCAGAGGGAAGCAGGTATTATTCTTATTTGGTTTAAAATATTAGAGATACTTAGGAAACCCATATATATAACATCATTCTTAATTCATTTTTAACAGCTACCAAGATTGAGACATGTTGGCGCGGCCTTCAGGCCAGAAAAGAAAGGGAAAAGAGAGCCTGGGCTGTCAAAGTCATTAAGAAGTGAGACAATTATTGTGTCAGATGCTTCCCTGTCAGTTACAGTACTTCTACATTTAAATGATCAAAGTGATGTAGGAAAAGCTTTTCATACAGACATTGAATGAAAATAAATGATGTACACAATCGTTCAAATGTTTGGGATCAGTAAGTCCTATTATTCTGCAAGGATGCATTAATTTGATTAAAAGTGACAGTAAAGACATTTATATTGTTACAAAAGATTTCCATTTCAAATAAATGTTTTTTTTTTGTTGTTCTTTTTTTTTTTTTTTTTTTTTTTACTTTAACAAAGAATCCTGAAAAAAAAAATTATTACATTTTACACAAAAAATAAGGAATAGTTCACCCAAAAATGAACATTTTGTTAAAAATGAACAATGTGGTTGCCCACAATCTTTAAAATATGGCCAAAATCAAACAGAGGGTGAATTACAGCTCACTAAAAGGTGAAATCTCAATGTCCAATATTTAAACGTCTACAGTTGTGTGAAATTTGCCATCAATTTAGATTTCCACAGGCATTTCTATTAAAATAATATATATTTTATATAGTATGTCCATGTTTGTTTTTGTTTCATTATAAACAGTTGGCAAAGGTGTAAACATGCCTCTTCATATAGTAGTCTGTTTGGTTTGGACTAGGTGTTTTTTGTACTCTTATATTTACGTTTTACCTTTTTTTCTTTTTTTTTTTTTTTTACCTCTTGTAACACACCATTACTAAATTATTTAGGTTGAATTCAGTTCCATATGATACCATACCTTGTTTACATGAGTAATATTTGCTTTTTACAGGGGTGTCTGTCAGCAATTTAAGTGACAACTTCCTGATTCTCCATGTCGCTTGTGATGACACAAAGCAAAAAGTAGGTGGTGAAAAAATATATTTGTCAGGGAGTATCTGTATGAACTGTCACATGGTAAATTGGAAAATCTTCTGTTTACATGCCCCAATACAAAGCAAAAAATACATGTGTTCAACATGTATTAAGTTTCTGTTGAACTGTATTTCAACAATAATCTATCACTGAAATATATACATATATGATTGTTAAATGTTCTGTTTTAGGGGGACCTGGTCTTGCAGTGCAGCTATCTATTTGAGGCATTGACAAAAATCTGTGTAGTGACAAAAAACCACAACCTCATCAAAGTTGTTCAAGGGAGGTGAGACATATCTCTGCCTTGGATACTCAGCCTTTCTCACAGAGATGGACTGTTTGTTGTATTTAACAAGAATGCATTATACATACACTGAATTGTTGTCACTTTGTAGTGTGAGGTTTGACATCCAGCCTGGCAAAGAGGGCTTTGTTGATTTTAAGAGCAGCAGTGAGTCCATGGTCTACAGAGCCAAGAATGGACACTTGATGGTGGTGGGTCCACATAATGCAATACATACAACATAATGAATGCACTGGAAACATAAAATATTTTTAAAGTGTAACCTTTATATGTGACCATTAGTAATATGCATATAATTGTATACCACTATCAGAATGATATTGATATAACTTGCATCTATTTACATTTATATTTTGCAGGAATCTGCACGGACAAAATCTCGATGATGAAGTTTTACCTCACAAACCTTCTCCACAATAGCCCTATTAATGCATTTCAGTCAAGTTTTATTAAACACTATAACTTGCTCTAAAAGAACCTATAGGACAGTGTTTTCCAGTGGCCCCAAGACCTGAAATGAGTGTTTAAGATTACGGAGACAAAATGGGTACTTTTGGGAAACTCCAGAACCAGGGTTGGGAAATACTGCTCTAAGATATTAATTTGTGAATTCATAGGACAAATCATGAAATATCACTGTAATTTATTTACCAAGAGGAAAGGAAAACAAGTGCAACTCGTGTATTAAAGTAGTTGGATTTTTTTTTGTTTTGTTTGTATAATATTACATTCAAATTCTGTATTTTAGTCGTTTACTGTACATCATCTTTGATGTGTGTTTTATAACCCAATGTTATATTATAAATATCCAACATGTTATGAAAATGAGTCCGTTGAATCCTGCTAATTGTGCTTTTTTTTCTTTTTACAAAAGTAGTTGTTAATCCATGAAAATCTTAAATGGTAACTGTTTAGCAAAAACTTGCGTATGCACTAGTTACTGACAAACAAATGTATATGTTGTTAGTGCATTTTGTTCTGTCTCAATACTGCCAAAACATGACAACATATGCCATCTTTTGCTTTGCACTGACAAACATACTGAAGATGGCTATAGGTATATGCCCAGAATACATGAACAAAACAGTGTGCATGTGACAGACGCAACATTTGTACTGTATATACATTCAAATATAAAATGCCATTTGATATGAGACACAGAACCTGTCATACATGTAAAATCTGTATAGCTCTAATAATCATCATAATTTCTCCACATTCAATTGTAGCTTAATAATGTGTGTAGCTGTTGTGGTGTTAAAATACAGCAAACACTGGCATCTGTATAATGTTTAACTTAATGTAATCCAGATGCAAATTCAGTTCAGCCATTATATAAACTATATTTGTATCAATACTGCAGTGGTAATCAGAAGAAAATAAAGCGATTCGTTATTGAGTAGTATTTTGTGAACATTTACTGTAACATGATTTCCTGATGTTCTTATAAAAGCTTAAAAATAAAATAAACGAATATATGATGATTCATACATATTTACAATTTTCTGAGCATGTCACGAACTTTGAATTTAATTAAACGGTAAGTTAACTTAAATTTATGTTGCCACCTTGTGGTAAATGAATGGAAAATGCTTTTAATAAGGGGCTTGATATCGATGCGCTAACTATTAAATCTTTTTTTACGTTTTGTTTTTTTTTTCTTTCTTTTGTTTTGGAGAAACGTAAGCCTCTATTTATTGCTCACTGTGTTTTTCAAGTTAATTTCGAGAGCGTGAAGACCACCGAAACTATCGACCCTGCTGCAGGATGATATCAAAGCACTGATTGGCCGATCCCTGCGTCAATCATTACCTCCCAGCATGACGTAAAGAGACTTCCTCTTTGCTTCTTCTATCGATAGTTGTTCTTAAAATGGCGCCGTTGGACCTAGATAAGTATGTTGAAATTGCGAGACAGTGCAAATACCTTCCAGAGAACGACTTAAAGGTGACTATTATCAGCAATTCTATTTTTCTCTTAGAATATTAAACATAATAGCGGTTGGTATATTTATAAGTCATGTGGGTCGCGGTAAAGGCTGGTAAAATAGCAGTGTGTCAGTGCACTGCAGTCGTTAGCGCTGCGTATGAATCCAATCAGTGTGTTCCGGGATTTATTTTATACGTGGTATTAGAAATAACCGGATATATGACCAAAAAAAGCAGTTAGTCTTAATAAAGGCGTGTAACTGATTATTTCTTGTAAATACCTGGGGTGGCTAATTTATGTTGATGCTAGTAAGCGCACTAATTTGAAACGCCCATTTACTTTCCATCTTCAGCATTTTAGTTAATCTAGTTAATCTCATTTTATGATATTTGCATATTGGCGGTTTTTAATCTTGACTGAATTGTCCTCCGTTCTCTTGTCTTAAAATAGAGCTCCTGTACGTAAACAACTAACGTTAACGTTAGGCTTCTGAGTTAGTCCATAATGCAGCAATGCAGTTCATAACAGTATCATCCAAGCCACTGATGTGTGATATTGAAAAATGTGAATTAAATAAATTCTTTATGAACTAATAGTACTTTAGATGCGATCATCTGCTGCTGCTATCATATTCAGTGATGTTATTTCATTTACAAATCTGATCAAACCTGCTGTATTCTCTTCTATTGCTTTGACAGAGGTTGTGTGACTATGTATGTGACCTGCTGCTTGAAGAATCAAATGTACAGCCAGTATCCACTCCAGTCACTGTATGTGGGGATATTCACGGACAGGTGCGAGCAGGCCTTATGAATGTACAGATGTTGACAATGTCCTTTTTTTTATATAATAGCATTGATATTGATCTCAACCTTTTCTTTATCTCTAGTTTTATGACTTATGTGAACTCTTCAGAACTGGGGGCCAAGTACCAGACACAAATTACATTTTCATGGTATTGTATCCATAAAGATAATTATACATAATAAACACTGTTTTGAGTTTGCATTTGGTGACACATTGGAAACAATCTTTCCCCCAAGCGTATGCTGAATAGACATTGATATGTTTTCTTTCCTCTAGGGTGACTTTGTTGACCGAGGATACTACAGCTTAGAAACGTTCACATATTTGCTAGCACTTAAAGCAAAGTGGCCTGACCGCATCACACTGTTGCGTGGCAATCACGAGAGCAGGCAGATCACACAAGTTTATGGTTTTTATGGTGAGACGACAGGAATCTAATGCGTGCATATCATAACATACTTATTGTATTGATATTTTGTTGTGCAGCGTTTTTTGATTTTCATTTCCACTCTCTCCTTCCATTTATAGATGAGTGCCAAACAAAATATGGAAATGCTAATGCCTGGCGATACTGCACTAAAGTATTTGACATGCTGACTGTTGCTGCCGTAAGTATTGTCTTTAGAATATAATTTATATATATATATACACACTGCCGTGCAAAGGCAAAAGACCGTGACTTCGATTTTTGTCGAAAATGAGTTATTGATATTTTTGGGACATTCAAGACATCCTTTATCATGTACATAAGTATCTTGAGTCAATTTCGTTGTTTTTCCGAGAAATAATGGGTCGTCTCAACCGTAACTTCAAAAAGCCCTGGAGAAACCAAGGCAGAACACCGTATAACACCAGTAACGGTTGTTTCACTTTGTTTGGAACGCTCAAATTGAGTTACGGCGTTCTGCCTTTGTTTAACTGTGCGTCAAAATGAAGTTACGGTGCCGGCTTGGAGTTATACGGTGTTCTGCCTTTTTTTTTTTTTTACTGTCCATTAAAGTCTGCCGCATTTAATTATGGTGCAGACAAATGAATTAGATCCATATAACAAAGCACTGTAAAGACTACACACCTTGGCAGCAATTAGGGATGCACCGATACCGATACTGGTATCGGGTATCGGGCCGATACTGAGCTCCTGTACTCGTACTCGTTAAAATGCCCCGATACCAAACGCCGATACCACACAGCATGTGATAAGGGCCATATTCAGATAAAGAAACACAACAACAGACAGCAGAATGGAGTTATTAGAGATTAAGGATGTCTACGAAGCAGATGTATGCAATGAATAATGTTAAACATTCAGTATTAATGCCTTTATTGCTGATGTGCGCGAGCTGAAAAGCAAAGCGCTGAGTGGATGTGTGACTAGCTGAAGACTGGAACTAGACTATAGACCTAAACACGGGAACAAATAAAAACCAGAATCACAAGAAAAACAAAAAAACTAGCCCACCAAGAACCCAGACCAATTTCTCATATAGGAAAATTATGGGGCATATAAAACAACCCAAATGGACCACTTATAACATGTTTCTGCAGTTGTTTTTGAAATACAACCCCTCCTTGTGAAAGATCTGTAATGTTACATATATGACACATTGGGCGTTTATGATAAATTTTTCATGTTACATATATGTTACATCGGGTGTTTATTTCTCAATTGAAAAAAATACATTTTATATTTTTTTTTGCTAAATAGCAGTTTTTTTCCCTGTTTATTTGCTTTTCCACAACATATATCAAAATGATTACTTTTCTGGGAAGATAAAACAAAAACCTTTTTCAGAAGTAATACAGTTTTTGTATTTTATTTGCTTTGCCACAACATATTTCAAAACCACATAACTGTGACCATTAAGTTTTACAACAACTCTTTTGTAACATATCAAAATTCTACCTTTTCAGGTATATGGTTTAACCAGAAATTCTTATTATTTTTTTTTTTCACAACTCGAAAATGTGCGAACTGAATAAAAATAAATAACTACCTCACACTGAAGGTCAACATATTAAACGTGCACGTAGATTTGTTAAAATATGCTTTGAAATGTGCAGCAGAAAATATATAACACTAAAATAATTGAATCAGATAAATTAATTGAGCAGCTCCATTTTTCTTAAAGGGATAATTCACCCAAAAATGAAAATTTGATGTTTATCTGCTTACCGCAAGGGCATCCAAGATGTAAGTGACTTTGTTTCTTCAGTAGAACACAAACGAAGAATTTTAACTCAAACCGCTGCAGTCTGTCAGTAATGGCAGTCAATGGGACTCATGGCTTTGAGAGAAAAAAAAACACACAGACAAAACCAAATTAAACCCTGTGGCTCCTGACGATATCCATGCGGATAATATATAAATACTGTTCAGTTTCTTGCACAGACCGATCGTTTCGTGTCTTTAGACCTCAATGTATCGTCACGAGCCGCAGGGTTTAATTTGGTTTTGTCTGTGTATGGGTTTTTTTTCTCTCAAAGCCGTGGGTCCCATTGACACCATTATATGACTGACAGACTGCAACGGTTTGAGTTAAAAATCTTCGTTTGTGTTCTGAAGAGAAACAAAAGTCACCTGTGGATGCCTGGGGGTAAGCAGATAGCTTATCAAATTTTCATTTTTGGAATTGCTATCACTTTAATGTGACAAATAAATCATCAAAATTCCACCTACTTTTATAAGGTTAATAGCCCGATGTGACATATATGTCACCATAATATCTTTGTAACTTGTTTTATATCAATTTGTTCAAGAAATGTATTAAAATCAGGTTAAGAGTAATCTAGGATATGTTATTAAAACATTATAATTGTTGCATGGGTTGAAACATACCTTTAGTAATAAAAACAAGCGTTTTAAAATTGCTGATACTGCAACATATGCTAACCAGACAAGATGCCATTTTGGAAATGTTGTCATGGCAACAAAAATGCACACATGACTGAACCTGGATGTTCATTATATGTCACTTAGGGACTTCCTGAGTTGAAAGTGAGGGATAATGCTTTAAAAAGACCATAATCATCATTGTTTGTGACACCCGCGTCACCGTGGGTTCTTATGGGCTAGACTGGATGCAATATACTGAATAGCTAGCTCTAACAAGATTAAAGACACTAGCAAGGAGAATACACACAAAGCACAAACAAAACGAACCAGCAAAGACAAGAGGGAAATGAGCACAATACAAAGGGAGCAGAGTACATGAGGATCAGGGGTCCGTTCTTCGTACGTCGCTAACTCAGTTAGCTGGATTTGATTGTTGCCGATTTTGCTTGATCTTGGATCATTTGGTTCTTCCAAGCTCATCCTAAACTTGCTGTCATAGCAACAGGTCCGTAATCTTAAACCTGCTCGGGAGCAGGCTTATTTCATGTAAACAGGATTAGATTGCATCTTTTTAAGCAGAATTGACACTTAAAATATGTCCCAGCCACCGCTGCTTTATTACAAGAGTACCCTACTGGTCCAGGGACAATCATTTAAAATAATAATTTAAAAATCAATTTGAAAATAAGATAATGTTGTGTAGTCTATAATACTACAGACACAGCCAGTTTTACTCACTGAAAGATTTATTAGTGAAGAAATAATTGATAATTGTATTGGAGTCTTACACACATGCTCTGCAGTTAATCTGAGTCCTTATATTAATTTGGGTGATGACAGATATTATGGGAGATGCAGATGCAACATGATCTTGACCCTTAAGAAACTTTAATTAATGCTGTCACTAACAAATCTGTTTCAAAGATAAAATTAAATGAATTGCTAATTACAACCTTGAAGAAAATGTATATTCTGTACAAATAGTTGAAATCATGAATATAAATAATTGGGAATCATGTAAAAAAAAATTACAAATACATTAAAAACAGCGCACATTTCATTTATCTATTATAACATTTATCTAGTTTTGTTCGCTTGGCTGTTTCCTTACAAAAGTCCAGAAATTTGTCAAATTTTTCGTCAGGTGTCTTTTTTTAATGATATGATGTCATTACGTTCCTGTCTTGCCGCCAGCCAATCACTGCATTGCTGATCGTGGTTTCGAGTATACACATAGTATACACGATACATCTGCCCTTTTAAACCAACCCATGAAAGCGCAATTATCTCAGATAACTCAGTCCAGCCATACTAATCCTCAACAACAGGTGCGTTCGAAGAACCGAATTAGCCAGATCCTGACTAGTGCGATGATATCATCTTGGATGTGTCATTTGATCTCGGATGTAATAAGCGACGTACGAAGAACGGACCCCAGGTGAACACAATTAGACAAACAAAGACTAAACAAGGGGGTGTGGTAACTGAAAAGGAGGAGGCAGGACAAGAGGAGCACATGGCCAACACAAACAAAAGGTGCGTTCGACTTCATGCAGCACTTAGCAGACCGATCGGCGGCTGACTTGAAGCAGTGCATGCCGGTTAGAAATTTAGTCCGACTTGAACCGGCGCCGACGCCACGTCACTGTCACGTGTGGCATCAAAGTACCGCGATGGCGTTTCGAGAGCAGCCGGCTGACTCAGCCAGCGCAATTTCTCCAGAGCGACTGCGGGAGCGCTGATGACGACACAGCTGTTTCACGATTGGCCAAATTCACCACATGACAACAACGACGTGTGTTTCTAACATCTTCAAATCCAATACTGCTCACAAATCTGTTTTTAGAACAGTAAAAGCTTTTTTACTGTATAGTCGCAATGTTATATTGAGTCACATTTAATAAAAAACACTGATAAAAGCAAATATACCCCGCTTTATTGGTATTTAAATAGTATATGTTTTGTTGAACTTTATTCTTGAACAGGTGGCCCTGTATTAAGCAGTATATAAAAAGTGTTTCTGTTGCTCATGAAAACGTTTCTGAAACGTCTGTGTATTTGACAAATATTGCATTTTATTCACTTCATCTGTGATAGAGTATGCAAACACCGCGTGAGCGTCACTAACGGAAGCAGAAAGTGTCCGGCTTGAAGTGTCCGTTTTCAACTCCTCCCCTGACTGCAAGCGGCTACTCTCGTTGATCGCCGTCTGTAGCCGTGCTTCAAGTCGAACGCACCTAAAGACACAGCCATGTGCTGAATCACAAGACAAATGAAGAGAAATTAAACAAAGACAAGACTGACAAGGCTGTCAGGGCAATTGTCCCTATATGATATAATTGGTGGTATATGAGTGAAATCTATTTGTGACCTGTGCTAGCAAAATGAGTTACAATGAGCAAATTTTTTAAAATGAGTTATTTTTACATTCTCAATTACAGTTTTTTTTAATGCTTAGACACTAAATGTGATTCTTGAGGCCCACTTAGAACCATTCACTCATGTCCTTAGACCAAGTCTGCAAAACTACAAGCACATTACATGCTTTAAACTCAGTTTGCTATTGTAAAACAAACGTTTTGCAAAACTCTAAACAGTTCTCTACATTACACACATCATTCAAAACTAAAAGCTCTTTTGCTTCATTTGGGAAACACTGCCATTTAAATGCCACACTCATTTACTGATGACCTACACTCAGTGATCATGTGTGAAAACACTTAGCTACACATCATTTCATTCACTTGGAAATCAAAACTCTGTTTTGAGAAGGACTCCAGCACCACATCCTCTTGTACCACTGTTTGAAGAATTTATCTTCCATAATCTGGCAGTAAGTTTTGGGAGTTCATAGTCCATCTCCTACCCTGAAAAGTCTGTATTGCAGAGATTGACTAAAAATGAGCTCCTAAACTGTCTTAACTGTCTTAACTTTGCAATTTCTGACTTTTTGACTTTTCAGTCTGAGGTAAATCTCTTTTTTGTCATTTTATCTGTAAAAGAAAACATGCCTAATAATTGTTCACACCTGAATATAAGGAGTTTTTCACTTCCAGCCTTCATGGACAATTATATATATTCCTCACAGGATTAATTGGTGTGTTATAAGGCGAGTGAGTTTGTATGAGGACACCCTGTTTCCAAAAATGGTCAATGACTGGCTGAATACCAGCTTCCTTTTCTGGTGAAAGTGGATACTGCTTGACATAAACTGGTGAATTGGTCTTCAATTTTGCTTTATATGGTTCCACATCCATTAAACCAGTATCATCTTTAAAATTTGACCACAAAAATAAATCAACTTTGTATAGAGCAGGGTTTGAACCCTTATTTGACTTCGTTGTACTGGATGTAACTCCCACTATCTTTAAGATTAGGAAGTGGCTCTACAGACAATTGCAGGTCTGAGAAGAGGGATAGGCAAACAACACGTTCATTAAAAGTCATTTTCATCCCTAGTTTGTGCATAATGTCGTGGCCTAAGGGAGATCCAGGGATGATAGTAAATTTGTGAAAGAATGGATTTCGTCCTGGAACCCTAACCTCTAAAGGTGAAGTGACAGTGCATTCAGTATCAGTCCCAGAAACTGACATAGAATGTACAATTTGATTGGTAATTGGGCCACAATAAAAGCCCTCTTTTGCCACAGTAGTGACAGGCATCATTACTTGGTTTCATGATCTGTGGCCTCTGCTGAGCTGCAGCTGTGAGCTGTGATATTTGTGTCTGAGACACATTAAGCATAATTTCCTGTTTTACAGTGGGTGCAAGTACACCAGAAGCATCTAGATCTCTGACACTTTTAGTTTTGTTTCTGTTCTTTTGAACACTGCATCATCACCAAATACTATGTGTTTGATTGTAGAAGTATGGCATAAAGGTTTGTACCTGAATGTATTTCAGTTAAATAAATCCATCACGTCCTGCTGTAATTCACAAATGTTTGTTTTATTTTAGCATAAAAACATCAGCATCCATGCACTTTCAATTTGATCTCATGCATGTCTAATCAAAACAGCAAATTTTTAATAATCGATTTCATGTTTTGGTTACATTTCTTTTTTCTTTTTTTTTTTTTTGAGACATACTAGAGTCTTTCTAGAGTCATCAACTACAAAAACAAAGTAAGCAAAGTCATTTCTTTAAGAATTTTCTTTCTTTAAGAATTAAAAGAAGTTGGAAACAATAGCTGCAAAAGATAATTTTCATTTCACATTTATGTTGAGGACATGCGTATATTAAAACAGATCAGATGAAGACAAATCTGAGTATTTATGTGTTGAAAAGAGTCTTGCTATATTTAGGCTAACTGTTGTTCTTTTTGTTTTCCTTGACTTTGTCCACGACCAGTTTCACACCCATTCCCACTCCAGCTAAAGCTCCAGCTGCAATTAAAACAGCAGGTAAAGCCACGGCTTCTGTTGCTCCCAGGATGACACCTCCTGCTATTGCTGTTCCAGTTCCAGCCGCTAATGCCCCATCCTTTGCCTTTTCCATCATCTTTTTTATCTTAATCTTTTTTTGAGCTTCTTCAAACATCTTGTTGGTGTAATGTCTTCCTCCATTTTCCTGGATCATTCTGTCAATCTTCTCTAGCAGCTCTGTGACTTGAGAGCGGTTCCTCATGTTTTTATTTTCGAATGCGTGATATCTTCTACGGCAGCTGTCTGTCAGTTTCCTCAGATGCTGGCATTCTGCTATATACTGCTGCAAAGTTTTATTGCCCAGTTGATCTCCTCTGGTGAACAGGATGATAGTGTGGTGCACGGCATCTTCTCCGAAGTTCTGCTGAATCAGATTCACTGTGTTCATCTCCTCTGCTGTGAATCTCGCATCCAGATTGATGACCAGCAGGAACGCATGAGGACCAGGAACAGACAGCTCAACACACTCCTCCAAGTGTGTCTTCATGTCTTCTTTAGTCATCGATCCACAAAACCCTGGTGTGTCAACCACGTAGACTCTTCTTCCTCTTTCCTGCACAAAACCACTGCTGCATTGTGTTGTAACCCCCACAGGTGAGGCCTCAGACTTAAACACTTGGTCTCTCATCAGAATTGTGTTTCCTGTCGCACTCTTGCCTGTTCCAGTCTTCCCCACCAGAATAATCCTTATGTCATTGGTCTCTGCAAATCAAGAAATATAATTCAAACAGCATTGGTTTCCTAACAGGAATCCTGAAACTTGACATAAATATGGTAAATATGGTACTGGCAAAACCTCTTTTCAAGTTAAGTTTACAGACATTTCCTTTTTACCCTAAAACAACACAATGAAATGTGTGACTTAAAATACAGGTAGAATACCTGTGAAAAATGAATAAATCAATCAATAATAAAGCAATTATTATCCTACACTGAGTGTTGTTTTAAAACGCAAATGAAATCAGCCAGGTGACAATGGGGCAAATTGACTAAGAATAAATTGCACCATTTATTACCTTGTTTACGTCGATTGGCTTTAGGAATTATGTAAATGAACTTTTTAAAAATGAATTAATAGGTCTGGACTAAAAATCAATGGAATATAACACTTTACACCAGTTACACTTTAATGCATTTCTTGTCACGTAGTCTGTGAAATTAGTCAGGTTACACTAAAAAATGGCTGTTTAGTGAATATGCCATAATATGTTTTCTCTGTAATTCATCCAGTAAAAGTAATCCAATCTTGAGCTATTCAGTGAATCATTTATTAACAGCCAGTCCACATCCTAATAAAACATATAAAGGGCTGTACAGAGTGCATATATTGTTGTAAATATTGTATTGTAGAATGGCATATTTGAGAATCTACTTACGGAATAAGAAATTTGAGTGGAACGACACTCCAGTGTAATCATTTTGTAGTAATGACTCTGTGGGAGGAAAAAAGTTTAACGTTCACAATCATTACATAACTACTAAAAAAGTCATTTGAAATAATAAATCACTAACCATTTTCACTCATTTTTGATCTTGTTTCTTGCACCACTTGTGTTATTTGTGTCTGAAGAATATTAAGCATAACTTCCTGTTTTATAGTGGGTGCAAATACACCGGAAGCATCTAGCTCTCTGACAGAACTGATCTACTGTTTTCTCCATAAGACCATATGTAGTAAATCTGATAGTGATAAGCTGAGCATATTGCAGCTTCATGTTATTCAGACAATACTACAGTTTTTCTCAATCGATTTGACACTTTTCTCCAAGGCAATGTACTTGTTTTCAAAACAATTAGCGCAGCCATCCAAACACAAAATTATCTTAACCAAACAGTTCAACTTTACTGCAAAATGAAGCAAAGCATATTTTAACATCAAATCTATAGTTGTGTTTCTCTATTGATTATAAAACACATTCAGCTGTAGATGCAAAAATTTGCTAATCAAAATACATGTTTATTGCAATTGTTCAACAGGGAGTTTTGTTTTATATATATATATTGTGTACATCTAAACGAAATAAAAACTGTTATCCAACAACTGCTGTCACCCATGAGAAAAACTAATTGCCCCCTTAACCTTTTTACAAGATGTAAAATAAGTCTCTGATGTCCCCAGAGTGTGTATGTGAAGTTTTAGCTCAAAATACCTGACAGATAATTTTTTATAGCTTGCTAAAATTGCCATTTTTAGGGTGTGAGCCAAAACGCTGTGATTTTGAGTGTGTTGCTTTAAATGCGAGTGAGCTGTTGCTCCCGGAGAAGAGGGCGGAGCTTCAAGAGCTCAAGCTCCACATTAGCAGTGCTAGCCTTGGCAAATAAACATTCCATGACTAGTACAAGCCTGTTATCTTTACAGAAAACATACTCCGTTTCAAAGTCAGTCATCTGATTGTACTGTGCATAATAAATTTGTATTTATGAATTGCACAGACAGGGAGCACAGCGCGATAAAAATAACAACATAGCTGGTCTCATGGTGCATGGCATGCTATCACAAACTTTATAAGACCCACTCCTGATTATGAGCTCAACAAACTCAAGCGATCGACTCACATTACTTGCATCTGCAACTTTTAACTACCACATTCCTATTCACGATCATTCATGAAGACAGCACCAGTGAAAACACACAGAGACAATGGTAGCTTTAGCATCATTAGCCTTACAGAGTGCCAAGAAGCTCTTTCAAAAAGGCAATTTAGAAAACAAACGCGTGAAACTTACTTTGTCTGGAGCTGACGTTCGCGCACGAAGCGTTGGTATTGATCCCTACACATATTGGGGACTTTACCGATTTTTTTCAGGGACATTTCCTTAGACAATGAAGCTTAACCACAGTGTCCTCAGCTGCTCAGATGAGGGGAGATTATGGAGACTCCTATGTTCGTTAGTGCATCCCAAAACACAACACTTGAAAAGCCTCTTTGGAGCTGACACTGTATATCTCCAGCAGCTACAGTGATCAGTAACGTTAATGGCGGAGGCGGACGCAGCTTCTCACTCAGGGCTGTGTCTCTGCTTATAGGGCAGCGTCACTAATGGGCGGGACTTGTTCCCCTCAGTGACGTGCAGAGAGGGAGAATCTGAAACAGCTCGTCCTGAGAGACTGTTTATGATTTTATTAGATTATAAATAAATGAGTGTGTGGATTTTTACCATTATAGGCTCGATGTTTTCACACACTGCAGCTACACAACTATGTTCAAACACCTTATAAAAGTGATTTTTGCATAATAGGTCCCCTTTAAACTTTTCTGATAGCTACAGACCAGTCTTTTACAGCACAGTGGTCTATATATATATATCACTTTTTTAGCTGGTAAAAATACTAGTGTTCTAATCATTTTGGCCATCACTGTATATACACACGTGTATGTTTGCTGTATACGTGAATTATCCTAAATTATTGATCTTGCCTTTCATTTACATCTGGAAGAGAATTTCATTGCATTTTATCTAACTTCATATTTGCTGCACTTGCATCATAGGAGAAAAAATGTAAGAAGTTTGACTCCATATTGGTTGGTTGTATTAACTATTGTGAAAATGTTTGAGAGTTTTGTGCACATTGTTTTGAGAAAATGATTTGCATGATTTGTAATTTGTATGAAATGAATGACAACACACAATCTGTTTAGGACAATTACAAAGTGTTCAGATCACCGTGTTAACTGTTTTGAGAACGGTGACCTGAGTTTGGAGAAATGTGTCAAATCGACTGAGAAAAACTAATGAATAGGACTTTGGTAGTATCGTCTGTTGTAGTAATGTTTCTGTGGGGGTGGTGGGGGTTAACATTCACACTCATTACATTACTATTAAAAAAGTTATTTGAAATAATAAATCACTTACTGTTTTCACTCATCTGTGATCTTGTTTCTTGTGCTACTTGTATTATTTGTGTCTGAGGCACATTAAGCATAACTTCCTGTTTTACAGAAGTATAAATCTGATAAGTTGAGCATGTTGCGGTTTCATGTTATTCAGACAATATTAATGAATAGGACTTTGGTAGTATCATCTGTAGGCAATTTTGGAATTATTTTCCCATGCATTTTTGAATATGGTGACAAAGTCCAGAAATGTGCATTAGGCGCTACCGCTCCACCAGTAACCACATCATTATCAGTGGAGACTGAAGGACATTTCTCAATCAATATGTTTTCTTTCACATCCTCACCCAGCACTCTAAGCAAGATCACTCTATAATCAAGGCCTGATAATTGTGCATACCATGTGTGTGTCTTCAACACATCTCCAAATTTGGTTGGGTTTGATGATGGTGGTAAGCTTTTACAAATTGCATCAATATCAGACATTTTGGTAGGTATAATAGTAATCTGTTTTCCTACTCTAATCATAGCTGGTTGTGTTCCCACTTAAAATACTTAAGTAGGTCATTTTATTCTCAAATAATACAATATATTTCTTCACCTATGTTAATAGTACTGCCAACTATAGTATATCAGTTTTTAGCCAGATGCAAGTGAATCATATGACATCCTGTTGGATCCATAGATGGAGTCTTAAAGGGATAGTTCAACCAAAAATGAAAATTCTGTCATTAATTACTCACCCTCATGTTGTTCCAAACCCATAAGACTTTCGTTCATCTTCAGAATACAAATTAAGATATTTTGATGAAATCCGAAAGCATTCTGACCCTTTACAGTCAGCCATGCAACTTATACATTTAAGGTCCAGAACAGCAGGAAAGACATCATTTAATTAATCCATGTGACTCCAGTGGTTTAACCTTAATTTTATGAAGTGACGTGAGTGCTTTGTTTGCGCAAAAAAATAAAAAAAAATTAAAAAAAAGGTACAATATCGAACACTCACTCATGTGCATTGTGCTGACACACAAGTCTTATATCGTGTGAGTACAACACAAATGGGTCATTCCATGAAATTTGTGGCTTTTTCACAAATTTAATCAACTTTTTTTTAAAAATATCCATGAAATGAAGACCCCTTACAATGACAAGAAATTGTATTGTGCCATCTCAGGCTATGTAGTTTGTTATTTTATGACTATTTTTCTACCTCGTGTTTTGGTATTCTTGTCAACCCTGTTACAGACACAAGCGTTACTAGATAATATAGTTCTACTATACAACTATGTGCATTTTAGTCCCTCTTTTCACTGGGATTGTTTCAAATTTTGGATTTTTTTTTTATAGTTTTTATTTGTCATTCATATGACCAAGAACATCGAATTTTTGAGGGTGACCACATGTCAATTAAGAAAAACTATATATATATATATATATATATATATATTTCTTAATTGACATGTGGTCACTCTCAAAAAATAGGATGTTCTTGATGTTCTAAGAGTGATATTAAAAAAGGGCTTTGTCCAAAATAAAATATAGTTAAAGTTACAATGGAAAAACCTGGAAGACTGTATCAATATCATTTGAAATTGATGACAGAAGCAGGATTGACAGAGTAACAGGGATGACAAGACACACATTCTTCAGCACGCTGCACATATTTGTTTACATTACTGTAAAGTTTTACCATTTTAAATTACATTATATTGTTTTGCACTTACTTGGCATAGTTGTATGATAATAGTAAACAGTCAATTTTTCAGTCAGTTTATTGTTGATTTAGCAAATTACATTACTAGAGATCTAATGTCTTATTAGATAATGTGTCCATCTGTTTATCTGTGTCCCCTCACAGAACTTAAAATATACTGATCTGGTTCAATTATTAGGTAAGGAAGATGATCAGATCTGGGTCTTTCTGTGATCATCTGAAACCAGACCAAGATCTTGATGCTGAAATTTGGTTTGACTTTCTTGAACACTGCAAGACTGGAGTGAGAGTCTGCAGTCACCTTGCTGCTCTTGTTTGTAATTGATGCATGGATGCATTATCGACAATGAGCTATGGAAAAAAAGAGTTTTATTGAGACTGATCATCCTATCCTGGTCATTAACAACAACAATAATAACAGTAACTGTAGCAAATTTGCTTAAAAGGGAATTGTATATAAATAATTACAATTAATTATGATTAATTACAATTATTTATATCGGCTGACAGTAAT